>ML442915.1:2114-22697 GCA_005239535.1 Nicotiana rustica | reverse complement strand
GAAAGAATCCATATAAGGCCGGAATACACTGTGCATCAAGTGCATAAAGGTTGCTGGGGCATTGGTCAGCCCGAATGACATAACCAGAAACTCATAATGACCATATCTAGTCCTGAAAGCAGTCTTCAAAATGTCTGTCCCCCGAATCTTTAAATGATGATAGTTGGAACGCAAGTCAATCTTGGAAAATACCCTGGCACCTTGCAACTGATCAAACAAGTCGTCTATACGAGGCAAGGGATACCGATTCTTCACCGTAACCCTGTTTAGCTGCTGATAATCAATACACATACGCATAGAACCATCCTTCTTCTTTACAAACAACTCTAGTGCACCCCAAGGTGACACATTAGGCCGAATGAAACCCTTAACTAGGAGTTCCTGAAGATTCTCCTTCAATTCCTTTAGCTCCGCTGGTGCCATACGATAAGGTGGAATAGAAATAGGCTGGGTTCCTGGCACCAGGTCAATGCCGAAATCAATGTCCCTGTCAGGTGGCATGCCTGGTAGGTCTGCAGGAAACACGTCCGGAAAGTCACGGACCACTGGAACAAAATCAATAGCGGGAGTCTTACCACTGACATCCCTCACAAAAACCAAATACGATAAACACCCCTTCTCAACCATGCGTTGGGCCTTCAGGTAGGAAATTACCCTACTAGGCACATACTCAGAAGAACCTCTCCACTCAACCATCGGACATGCTGGCATAGCTAAGGTCACGGTCTTATCATGACAATCAAGAACAGCATGACACGGAGATAACCAATCCATGCCCAATATCACATTAAAATCGACTATGCTGAGTAACAGTAGGTCCACTCGGGTCTCCAGACCCCCAATAGATATCACACACGACCGATACACACGGTCCACAACAATAGTATCACCCACCAGAGTAGACACATGAACATACGTAACTAAAGACTCATGGGGCATATCCAGAAAATGGGAAAAATATGACGAGACATAAGAATATGTAGAATCAGGGTCAAATAAAGCCAAAGAATCTCGGCGACAGACTGAGACAATACATGTGATCACTGCATCGCAGGCATAACATCTGGCCTAGCTGGAAATCCATACATACAGGTTTGGCCTCCACCTGCTCGACCTTCGCCTCTAGGGCAGCCTCTAGATAACTGACTACCACCCCTGGCTGCCTGGGTGGGTGGTGAAGTAACTGGAGCTGAAGTGGAGGGCTGGCCCCTCTACTGAGAAGAACCACGAGGACGACATGGACACTTCCTCCACATGTGCCCAAACTCGTCACACTCAAAGCAACTCCCTGGAGCGGGAGACGAGGGATGATAGAAACCCCTGGCACCAAAATGGTCACTAGAAGAATCATGCATAGACGAACTCTGAACTGGTGGTGCTCAAGTTGCACTCTGGGCTGGCAGGCCACCGAATAAAGAACGGCCTGGCTGAGAACCGCGGGGACCATACCCCAAAGATGCACCACTATAGGCTGGGCGGCCTGACTGAGGAGGCCTGAATGAACGGCCTCTACCATGTTGAATGCCCCCTGGAAGGAGCACCACTAGAACCACCCGATCCACGAGGCCTCTTGGCCTCCCTCTCCTCCCGCTCCTAACGGCGAACCGACTCAATATCTCAAGCAATATCAACAACATGCTCGAATGTAGCATCTGATACTCTCTCCCGAGTCATGAAAAGGTGGAGCTGATAAGTGAGGTCATCCACGAACCTCCTAATCCTCTCCCTATCAGTAGGGACCAACTCGGTGGCATGACGATCCAACTCCGAAAACCGCATCTCATACTGCGTAACTGATAGCTCCCCCTGACGCAGCTGCTCAAAATGACTGGTTGCTCCTCCCTATGAGACCGGGGTACATACTTCTCCAAAAAGATAGTGTAGAATTACTTCCAAGTGAGGGGTGCTGAACCAACAGGCCTACACCTCTCAAAAGACTCCCACCAAGTGAAAGCAGCACCGGAAAACTGAAAAGTAGCACACGAGACCTCACTGGTCTCCAAAATCCCAACAGTATGCAGCGTCCTTTGACACTTATCCAGAAAACCCTGGGCTTCCTTGCCCTCAGCACCACTGAATGTCGCGGGCTGAAGTCTACTAAACCTCTCCAGTCTACGCTGATCATCCTCTGGCATAGCCGGAACCACAAAGTCCCGAACTGGAGCAACCGGCTGGGCTGGAACCGCCCCCGGTGTCAAATGGCCCTGAGTAACCTGCTCAGGTGTCCGGGAAACTGGAGTCTGACTGCCTCCTCCGGCCTGAGAAGTAGCGGCAACTGTCTGAGGGTGGTACACACAGTCAAGATCTAAGCCGAGGTCTCCCGAAGACCCGAAATAACAATAGGCACTGCTGGTGCCTGAGCCTGTCCCGATGGAGTATCTACGGCAGGAATCTGATCCTGAACAGTAGGGGGATCAACTGGTACTGCCCTGGCTGTTGCACGGGCTGGCCCCTACCTCTACCATGGCCTCGATCTCTCGCTGGTCTAGCTGGTGGTTGATCACCCTGATCGGTAGCGCGAGTCCTCACCATATGTGAGAGAATAAACAACAGAAGTTTAGATTTTCCAGAATCAACAAAATGGCACGACAGAATTCAAGAAAAATGAGATTGTTCCTACGGGTTCCGCAGCCTCTCGAAGATAAGTACAGACGTCTCTGTACCGATCCTCAAGACTCTACTAAACCTGCTCATGACCGTTGAGTCCTATGTAACCTAGGCTCTGATACCAACTTGTCACAACCCCAAATCCCGAACCGACCATGATGGCGCCTATCGTGGAACTAGGCTACCCAACAATCACATATTTACAATTTCTTTCCAAAATCCCAACTCATTTTCAATATTTCATAAACGTAAGTAAATTACTAAATCTATTAAGCAAAATAAATAGTTAAATAGTCTAAAACCATCCCAAGACCCGGAGCCATCATGTCATGAGCATCTAAGGAATATACCAAAAGTCTACTATTATAATACAAAACCTCGTGACAAATAACTAGGTACAACACAAGAAAGGGAAAACATAGATGTTGCGGACACTGAACAACTACCTCTATGTCCCGAACTCCAGCTCCGCACGGAATAGATGGCTAACGCTCGGTTTCAGCACCTGTATCTGCACATAGGGATGCAGGTATTAATGTGAGTACGCCAACTCAGTAGTAATGGAAATAAATCAAGTCTAAGTAGTAAGAAACACATAAAATCAAATCATCAGTTCACAATATATACAGCCTTTCTTTCCAGAAGTATATATATATATATATATGAAATCAACATGCCTTAAAGCCAACCTCAGTAAAATCCTTTGAAAAATGTGTTTACCAACAATTTCAGAAATAAAAATACCTGAAGAATTTAGTGTAAAATGAAATAAGTCATAAATAGCCCCTCGGGAAAAATATGAATCATAACTCGCCCCTCGGGCAGAACATCACTAAACATACCTCGCAGCCACTCAGTATCAGCCCCTCGGGCAACCTCACTGTCACTCATGCCTCCCAGTCACTCGGCACTCGCACTCAGTAGGTACCTGCGCTCACTGGGGTATGTACAGACTCCAGTGGGGATCCTTAAGCCCAAGCGCTAATATCAAGCCACCTCGTGGCGTATCATATCCACACATTCAGGCTCTCAGCCTAACTCAGTCAGAACCTCTCAAAAGCCCCTCGGGCTTATCAGTAAAACGGCGTACTCGACCCAAAACATCATTTTTGTATCTCAAAATAGTGTAAATAAGGCTGAGTTTCGAAAACAGTTAAGCACAATATGACTGAGTGTAAATCATGAATTAACAGTGAGGGAATAGCAGTAAAAAGCCCCCAAGAGGTCTAAACAAGTCGGCACAAGGCCCCAAAAATGGCTTACAGCCAAAATATTGCAATAGTTTTTAGAACACAATTTAACATATGATTTAGAGTACAAATACGCAACTCAATAGTTGTCGTGGAGAGGACCAAGTCCAATCCAAAAATCAGTGCACGCCACATACTCGTCATCCGACATGTGTGCCATTCTAAAAAAAAGTGAGAAATACGAAGCCTGGGGTTTTATACCCTCAGAACAAGATTTATAGCCATTACTTACCTCTATCGCGCCACAATACTAATCCGCGATGCTCTTGCCCCTAAAATCGGCCCCCGATTGCTCTGAATCTAACCAAAACCAGATTAACATCTTCAATATACGCTAAAGGAACAAAACCCAATCGAAAACTATCAATTCTAAGCACAATTCTCGAAATTGGCCAAACCCGAGCCTCGTTCCCAAGTCTCAGAATTCGATAAAATTTACATCACTAGAATCCTCATTCTCCCACGAGTTTATACATACCAAGAACACAAAAATCGGACCACAATTACCCATTCAAAACATCAAAAGAAATTTCCAATTCTCATGCACCTAACCTCCCCAATTTTGGGTTTAAATTCAACAAATTTCCGGTTTAATTAATTAGAAAACGACATAGAATCGAGTTATGAAGTCGAAAATCTTATCTCCCAAGTGCTTCCCTTCGATTTCCTCTTCAAACCCTCTCAAAGAGCTCCAAACCCGTTCAACAATGGAGGAAAAATGAACTCAATTCGCGAAGAACAAACTTACTGCTTCCAAATTTTACCCATTGCGATCGCATTATTCCCCACGCGATCACGAAGCTTCAAATCCCTGACCTATGTGATCGCATACCAATTCACACGGTCGCGAAGAACAATTGCAACAACCTCATGCGCCCTTTTTTTCTTCTACGCGATCGCACCATGAACCACGCGACCGCACTGCTCTAACTGCCCAACCTATGCGATCACAAACCTCATTACGCGATCGCATAGAAAAAATCTGCCTGCCTCTAACTTTACTCTACACGATCGCGGATGAACTCACGCGATCGCATTGAAGGAACCACTGCTGCTCAAACACCAGAAAAACAGCAGACTCCTTGAGACCAAAAGTGCCCGTTTGAGCATCCGAAATACACCCGAGGCCTCCGGGACCTCAACCAATCCTACCAAGACATCCCATAACATCATTCAAACTTAGTCGAGCCTTCGAAACACCAAAAACAACGCAAAACACCAAAATTACATCAAATTCAAGCCTATGAACTTTGAAACTTCTAAATTTCGCCAATGATGCCGAATCTAACCAAAACATGTCCGATTGACCTGAAAATTTGCACACATATCCAAAATGACATTACAAACCTTCTCCAGCTTCCGAAATTCCAATCCGACCCCGATAGCCTATTTTCCACTGCCAACTGGAAATCACCAAAAACTAACTTTCGCCAATTCAAGCCAAATTCTACTCCGGACAGCAAAACTTCATTCTGAACACACTCCTAAGTCCTAAATAACCTAACGAAGCTATCCCAGGCATAAAATCCACATTCCGGGGTCGTTTACCAATAAGTCAACTCCCAGTTGACTTTTTCAACTAATAAGCCAATTTAAGAGACTAAGTGTCTCAGTTCTCACCATGACCACTCTGAACCCGAACCAACAGACCCAACACAACATAAACAGGCTAAGCAACATATGATAAAGCAGAAATGGGGAAAAGGGGGCTAATCTCACGGAACGACCGGCCGAGTCATTACAATAATAGAGTATTGTTCATCCATATTACTTCAGGTAGAAAAACAAATACAGCTAATCAATGAATTCAACTTTAATCAAAAATAGAGTTGAAACAAAGACTTGTAAACAAATAAATTAGATCATATTTTATGTACTTAAATCACTGCCACAAATCTAATAATTTATGATTCAAAATATAGTGATGTTTAGACGAGAATCAGTCAATGGCCCAACTTCTGTTTTAGAGGATATATCATTGCAGAGTAACTTCCAAATTACTGAAAAGAGAACAGCTAGAACCACAGCATATTGATCTATTATAAAGTGACGAAAGCATCAATCAAATAGAATTACCTAAATCTGTTTTGAATCATCAGAAGAAACAAATATTATTCTCTTTCTCTTAAAACATGAAATTAAAACATGTCTACGAACCTGCAACTGCAAATACATTCATGGATTAATCATCAATAATCAACTATGAATTCAAACTATCAAAGAAATATAGACAGTGAATAAGAACAAAAGCAACAAACTCCATTGATGGAGAGAATATGATTTTACCACAATCCACAAAATGAAATAAAAACAGTTAAAACATGAGCAACAAAAAAAATCCCGAATCTGGGTCACTGAAAGTTCTAGGCAGGGCTAAGAAATTAAGGCTTGGAAGAACTGCGAACTTGGTTCGTTTATCCAAGGGTAGATGGTTCAGAAGACTTAGAAACAGATGAAGACTTCTTTGAGGAAGTCATGTCTTTCTTGGGCTTAGGGGTCTGAACCTCTACCTCTGCCACTTTTTCACTTTGATGGACCAGGTCCATCTCATCCACTTCAACAGCCTCAATAGGATCAACAACTTTTTCTTTCCCTTTTTCCATTCTTTTCTTCTTACTCTCCTCTAAAGCTCTCTTCAACTCGTCCTTTGCTTTAACTTACTCCTTGTAGTTCTTCCTCTTGGAAGAGAAATATCAGAAGTCTCAGAAGAAGCAACTTTCCTTTTCTTGTTGACTCTTGATGTGCCAGGGGTTGTAGCCTTAGGAGTTCGTTTCTTCTTAGGTTTGTAATGATTACCTATCTTTTTCAGCAGATCCACCAGTGTTTCTTCAACTGATGAACCAGGTTCATCTTCTTGCTTTCCAAGATTCACTAGTCCTTCAGCGGCTTCTCTTGATCCACTTCCCTCTGCGTTCTTGCTACTTTCTTCCTCCTTCTCTAGCTCAGCTCCACAAATAGCCATTCTAACAGATTTAGAGGTGGGTGAAGAATCAACCACTTCTTTCCCTTTTCCTCTTCTCATTACTCCCTCACTCTCCTTTTCTTTTTCTATTTTATTTTTACCTCCTATCCTTCTTGTCTCATGAATTTCCACATCTACCACAAACCCAACCAGTATGAACCTATTTTCTAAGTTTTCAGCGACCCCAAAAGAAGGTTGTGGTACAGAAGTTACCTGTTCAGAATCGGAAGACCCAGTTTCTTCCCCCCTCAGTCGCTTACTTGAAAGAGTCATCGGAAATTTTGGAATGGTTCTTTAAGGGAGGGTATGGCTTGAATGAAATTTTAGTTTTGAATAGACGGTTAAGGCTTCCCTAGAATCTAGGTATTTTAATTTGGTGAGGATTCTTATTGAAACGGAACTGGTTCAAAGTCAATTGGATAGGCTTTTGAAGATTTTGGGCTTGAGTAGGACTCTGCTCATGATTTAAATATTAGTATTTCAAATTGTGCAAAGTGTAGAACACATACCTCGCTGTTCAGATGAACCAGCACTGATGAACCAGATTTTTCACTAAGAATGCTCTTGATCATGTCTTAATTTGCCAAAATAGAGAAAATTACATTAGAGATCAGTGATTCATATTAACACATGGCACATCAGTATTCTTTTTACAGTATGAGACTCAGCAAAGATTAATCTAGTTATTTACACAAACTCCAGATTTTCTAGCCAAAAATATAATTTTTTTCATTTTTCTTTTTCTTTCATGTACAATCTGAACTGGTTCATTAGGTGACCTTAATCATCCCTAATTCTAACATGTTACTTTTAAGTGCTCTCTACTTAGTGCTTTTGTGAAGATGGCATCTATTTGCTTGTCAGTAGCACAAAATTTCACAGTGATCAAACCTTTTTCATAATTGTCCCTCAAAAAGCGATGACTAACATCTATGTGCTTAGTTCTTTTGTGATGAACCGGATTCTTGGTCATACTAATTTCATTAGTGTTTTCACCAAATATAGGGATACAACCTACATCAATCCCACACTCCATTAATTGTTGTTTGATCCACAATATTTAGCACAACATGAGGCAACAACAATATACTCAGTTTCAGCAGTAGATAAGCCCTTAGAATTTTACCTTTTTGGTGGCCCAAGACACAAGACATGAGCCAAGAAAGTGTGTCATACCTGAGGTGGTCTTTCTATCCACAAGAAAAGCTGCATAGTCAGCATCATCATATCCCACTAAGTTGAAATTACTACCTTATGGATACCATAGACAAAGGTCAGTGGTGCCTTTTAGGTATCTCAAGATCCTCTTGACAGTAGTCAAGTGAGACTCCTTTGGATTTTTCCTGTAATCCAGCACAAGGGCCTACACTGAAAACAATAGCAGGTCTACTAGCAGTGAGATATAACAAAGAGCTAATCATTCCCCTATACATCTTCTGATCAACAGATGAACCGGGTTCATCCATATCCAATTTCGTGGATGTTGCAGTAGAAGTGTCAATTTATTTGGATGTTCCTTCCTGGTTTTGTTACTGAGGAATAGGTTCATGGACAGGTTCCCTCGAGGTTTGAGGATCGAATACTCTCTAGTCAGTTCCCCCTGTCACGTTGCCCTGGGTGGAAGGAACTGTTCCTTCCTGTGATGCTGCTTCAGGCTGGACTATGGCTTCATCATTTGAGTTTCTTGTCAATCCAATATCTTCATGATCTTGTTCCTGCCTCTCAGAGAGAATGTTAGTTTCAAAAATAACTTTCGCACTTTCTTCTACACACATATTTCTTTTGTTATAGATCTTATAAGCTTTACTATATGAAAATATCCCAAGAATACACCCTCATCACTTCTGGGATCATACTTACCTAGGGAGTCTTTGCCATTATTGTGCATAAAGAACTTGCATCCAAATGCCTTAAGATGGATATATTTGGCTCTCTCCTTTTAAGTAACTCATAAGGAGTCTTCTCAACAAGAGGTCTAGTCATGTACCTATTTATGATATAGCATGCAGTATTAATAGTTTCTGCCCAGAAGATATGGGGTAGTTTTCTAGAAAAAAGCATAGTCCTAGCCATATCTTCAAGTGTCATATTCTTTCTTTCAACCAGTCCATTTTGTTATGGAGTTCTAGGAGCAGAAAAATTATGATCTATGCCATGCTCATCAAATTCAGCTAATTTAGCATTTTCAAATTCAGTTCCATGATCAGACCTAATTGATGCGAGTTGATTTCCTAATTGTTTCTGAATTTTTTTTTAACAAAAGAAGTAAACATGTCAAATGCCTCATTTTTAGATGTTAGAAACAATGCCCAGGTAAATCTAGAATAGTCATCAACAAGCACCATCACATATCTCTTACCGCCTCTGCTTAATGGTCTCATTGGACCACAAAGATCCATATGAACCAGTTCCATCGTTCTGGTGGTACTTACCACTTTCTTGATTTTAAAAGAGGATCTTACCTGCTTCCCCCTTTCACAAGCCTCACAAACTTTGTCTTCCCTGAAATTAATGTTAGGCATTCCTATCACCAAGTCCTTGGAGACTAAATTGTTGAATTGACTTAAACTGGCATGTCCAAGTATTTTGTGCCAAAGGAGGGGATCATTATCCAACACACTTTAGTAAGTGAGTTCATTTTCTGGAAGTGTCGACAGATCTACGATGTAAACATTGTTTACTCTTTTTCCCTGCAAAACAATCTTGTCAGTGGTTAAGATTTATCACAAAACATTTGGTAGTGGTGAATGCTACCAAGTTACCTCTATCACACAATTGTGATACACTAATTAGGCTGTATTTGGGCCATCTATCAAGTAGACATTCTCAATAGTGTTAGAGTCAATCTTATATACCTTTCCAACCCTAATGATCTCACCTTTCTTCCCATTTCCAAAGAATATATTACCTCCTTTGAGGTCCTCAAGTGAAAGGAATTGGTTCTTGCTACCTGTCATATGCTTTGAGCAGCCACTATCCATGTATCATATTTGGATGCTCCCTTTCACTTGGACCCGCAAAAGGAAATCAGGGGTTAGTCTTAGGAACCCAAACTAGTTTGGGTCCCTTTATATAGGCAAAAGGGTGAATCAAATTCTTTTTGTCCCATCCTGATAGCCTACATTTCCCTTGAACAAATATTTTATTCTTTTGACTAGACTTTTCTTTAGCATTACATTCACTTTTATAGTGACCAGTCTTACCACAGTGTGTGTAGATTCTGTTCTCAGGAAGTGTGAGGTACTTGCTTTTAAGATCCCACTTAAGTGCAGGGGTCCCGTAGCCAAGTCCTCTCTTATTGCTACTATGGTATTCATGTAGCCATGAAGTGCATCGGAGGACTTCCATTTACAGGTTATGTCTAGCTCGTGCTTAACCTTGCTTAGATCCTCCTTAAGGACTCTTATCTTCTCATCCCTTTTGTACAACTCGTCTTTCATTTTTCCTAAGTTTTCTTCTAATGTGAGTTGTGTGTGATCAGCTTTCTTTTTACCTATTCCTAATTTCAGTATTAGATTTTCAGATCTTAGCTCTAGGACAGTGGTGTCAAGTTCATGAATCTGGTTCTTTAACTCAACATTTTTACTATCACTTTCACTAGCCCTAAGTTCCAAATTTTTGCACTTAGCTTTCAAAATCACACACTCCTTAGACCGTTGTTTCTTTTCATTGTTTAGATCCTCAGATTCATCAATGAAATCCAGGAGTAACTCAAATAGCCTTTCTTTAGACAANCTCTTTCCTTCTTCCATTCAATTTCTCATTGAGGGCAGTTTTTGATGTGGTGATCAGTCTTGCCACACTTGTAACATCCCTCATTGGTTTATTTTTCAGGAACCCTTGGTTTGTTGTAGCTTCCACTTCTTGAAGGACCCTTTCCTCTCATTAGGTACTTCTTGAAGTCCTTTGTGATCATAGCCATTTCATCTTCTTCTAGATCAGATCCTTCAGTGATTCTGAGTACAAACTCCTTTCCTTCTTGTTTACATCCATCTTCTTGGTTTGCCTTTTGTTGTAGTTCTTCTTGTCATGAACTTGTTCCTTCTTTATGTTCCTTCTTTCAGATTTCTCCTTTTTCCACTCGACTTTCCACATAGGACAGTTTTTGATCATATGGTTCTTTTTACCACATTTGAATCATCCATCAGTCCTCTGCAAGTGATCTTTTCTCCTCTCCTTCCACAAAGAATAATAGTGATCATTGAATAGTGGTGGCCTAGCGGTGGATTGCTCTTTACACTTTTCAAGTAATGCACTCATCTTGATATTTTCCTAAGGTGTTAACCTCGTCAAGGATAACCCGCTCTGATACTAATTGATGTTCGAAACGTCAATACCACACAAGAGGGGGTGATTTGTGTGGTGTCCAATTTTTGCTTGCACTATTATAGAAGGAACATATTCTTCTATGTGTTCCAACTTCTACTGTTTGCGGAATAATAAATACAGAAAATAAAGAACACAGAGATTTTTATGTGGAAAACACCTGGCTCAAAAGTTAAAAAAATCATGACCTACTACCCAGTAGGATTTTCTCCAAACACTTCACTACAACACTGAGCCAACAACAAAGTTTACAAACTCTTGCAAACCTAAGGATTAAATCTAACCCTTATAGCAACCAGCCACAAGTTGTTGAGACTACTTCAAGTTAACTCTAACTTGAAAGATACAACTCAGGTCCCTAGTATAATTTGCTTCTAAGAAAGCTGAAAGGTACAACACAAAACGCCTACTACACTTTGAACTATAAATAAAGAAATTCACATAAAACTCTTTTATGGAGATGGTTCTTCAATTTGGTTCGTGTAGCTTCAGGATCGCACTCTTAAATATCACATGAATTGCTTGCAAAATTTCCTTGTTATTTTGCTCTCAATTCACGTGTTGCTTCTGCTTTTGTGCGTACCTTTACAATAAGAACATTCTACAACATATAGGAGTTAATAGATAAGGAATTAACTAGAATCCTAATGAAACTCTTCCTTGGTGGAAGAGCTCTAATCAAACTCAACTCCTCAAATCCTTCCTTATCTTAGATTCTGTTCTTATTGAGTAAGGAGTCCTTCTCCTTATCATTTTGCAATCTTTTCGATCAGGAGATATCTCTTATTTCTCAGATTTCGTTTATCTCCTGCATGTGCACCTCACGTGCGTTTAACTCTGCATGTGTCTATGTCTCCAGTGATGGACCTGGTTCATCTCTGAGTTCCTTTGTCAATCATCAAAACTATTCTCTTTATTGGGCCAACACTTTGCATTTCTCTTACCATGAGTCACCATATTAACACTTTCAGGTGTGTCATGATTCAACCTCTCTTCTTCTTGAACACACATGGTCAAGAGTTCATTGATTCACCATTTATCCTTATGTGTGTTGTAAGAAATCTTGAACGGATCATATTCCGCAGGAAATGAGTTGAGAATGAAATGCACAAGAAATGGTTCAGACATATCAACCTCAAGGGACTTGAGTTTAGCAGCAATGTCTCACATCTCCATAATGTGCTCACGCACTGTATGACTTCTGTCGAAATTCATACTTGAGAGCCTCTTCATAAGGGTGCTGGCCAATGCCTTGTCATTGCTTACGAATGGTTCATCAATTTCCTTCATGTAATATTTGACTTTATCGCTATTAGGGATGGAAATCCTAATGCTTTGGCTTATGTGGGATTTTATGAGCATTAAACTTAAGCGATTAGATCACTTCCACCGCTCATAATTAGCCTTAGCCACATGCGTACTTGATTCCGTGGGAATAGGTGGTTCATCCACACGGAGTGCCAGGTCCATATCCGAGTACCCTAAAGTGAGAAAGACTTTCTCCTTCCATTCAGTATAATTGTCACCAGAAAGCATTGGAATTCGAGCATTCTCATTAAAAATAGCGGTAGGAAAAGCTGTAAAGATTGCAAAACAAGGATAAATATACATAAGTTATGAACTACAATCCATCAAAGGCGAAACCCTCCTGTGAGCAGAGGTTGCAACCCATGCATAGAATTTACTAACTGTATCAGACTAGTAAACAAAAATACATAAAAAATAATTTGTACATGTGGGCATAAGATAATTTTCAACTTAAAGGTTTACTATCTCATTCCAATAAATCTCACCAAAATGGTTACCTCCGCTGGGTTACCATTTTAATGATATAAGACTATATAGATGTCATTATAATTTTTAATCACTAAACTTTATGTGATTAAATAACTTAATTTCCTTTATATCAAGTACTCAAGACGTCGTGGCTACTCCTAAGTACATCACATAAAAGAAAACTCAAAATGACATCTATGTAATTAACCTTAATAATCAACTTAAACAAGTGTTGACTAATTTGATATAAGCATAACGCTATACCAAAGATTATTTCTTATAATTAATTCACACATAAATAAAACAAATATGCATAAAAGAATCAAAAAAGGAACTCAACTTCAAACATAATGAAGTATTGTTCAGCCAAATTGCTTCAGGTAGAAAAACAAATACATCTAATCAATGAATTCAACTTTAATCCAAAATAAAGTTGAAACAAAGACTTGTAAACAAATAAATCATATCATAATTTATGTACTTAAATCACTTTCACGAATCTAATAATTTATGATTCAAAATATAGTGAAGTTTAATACGAGAATCAGTCAATGGCCCAACTTCTGTTTTAGAGGATATATCATTGCCAAGTAACTTCCAAATTACAGAAAAGAGAATAGCTAGAACCACAACATATTGATCTATTATAAAGTGACGAAAGCATCAATCAAATAGAAGTACCTAAATCTGTTTTGAATCATCAGAACAAACAAAGATTATTCTCTTTCTCTTAAAACATGAAATTAAAACATGTCTATAGAGATACATGATGCTCACACATTAAACAGTTACAACAAACACTCGAAATTCGAAAGTTGAAGTTTAATTTACCGACTGGGGTTCAACTCCATGCTACCAAATTGTTGTTACTGAAACATGATAAATTATATTTATAATTACCATCAACAGATACTGAACAACATAGCTAAAAGGCAGGCTTTGATACCACATGTAGAAATTCGAATATACATAGAGCCTAAGCAGTAGAAATTATACAAGAAACACTTCCTTCCATGTATTACAATGCGCAATACATTCTAACAAAGTGTCTAACAACTTTGTGAATGAACTTAATACAAGTCATTCACAGTCCAACATTATTGATCCAATGATCACAAATAATACATGAAAAAACAAAAGTGTGCACTGTCATGTATATCAAAATAAACACAATGTCTAGACAAGCTGTTAGAGAACAAAGCAAGACTAAATTGAGCTACTAAGCCCCATATGAGTTACATGATCCTTAAAAATATTAGCCAGCAGATCCTTAGTCATAGGATCAACAATCATCAAAGTAGTAAATGCTCAAAATTCACATCTTGCTTCTGCACATAGTCTCTAATCATCAAGTACTTTACGTCTAAGTGCTTGCTTCGGCTACCACTTTTATTGTTCTTAGAGAAGAACACTGTAGCTGAATTCTCACATAAGATTCTAAATGGCCTTGAAATGGAATCAGCAATCCTAAGGCCGAAAATAATCTTTTTCAACCATAACGCTTGTGATGTAGCTTCATGACATGCTATAAATTCAGCTTTCATTGTGGATGTTGTAAAATTGGTCTGCTTGACACTTCTCGAAGACACATCACCTCCAGCAAGAAGGAAAATATATCCTGAAGTAGATCTACCAGTGTCTTTGCATCCACCCAAATCAGAGTATGAATATCCAATCACCTCCAATGAGTCAGAGTATTTGTATGTGAGCTTAAAATCCTTAGTTCCTTGCAAATATCTCAAAATCCTTTTACCCGCTTTCCAATGGTCAAGACCAAAGTTACTTTGATATCTTCCAAGTATTCCTACCGCAAAAGCAATATCAGGTGTATTACAGACTTGTGCATACATAAGGCTCCCAACAAGTGAAGCATAGGGAAAGTATTTCATCTTCTCCTTTTCCAATGCATTTTGTGGACATTGATTCAATGAGAATTTGTCACCTTTAATTATGCGTACTGCTATAGGTGAACAGTTTTTCATCCTGAATCTTTCCAGAATTCTTTCAATGTCGGCCTTTTGAGATAGTTCAAGTAATCTTTGGGATCTGTCACTATGAATCTCTATGCCAATGACATAAGAGGCTTCACCCATATTCTTCATCTCAAAATTATGGATAAGGAACTGTTTAGTCTCGTGCAACAATCCCAAGTCACTACTTGCAAGTAAAATGTCATCCACATATAGGACTAGAAAAATACATTTGCTCCCACTTATCTTAAGGTATATACACTGATCAATGATGTTCTCCGTAAATCTAATGAAGAAATAACATTATGAAATTTAATATACCATTGGAAGGATGCCTGCTTTAGCCCATAAAATGAATTTATTCAGCTTGCAAACAAGGTGACTTTTGTCCTTATCACAAAATCCTTCACGCTGACGCATGTATACCTCCTCTTCAAGATCTCCATTCAGGAAAGCTATTTTCACATCCATTTGATGTAAATCTAAATCAAAATGAGTTACTAATGCCATGATTATTCTCAATGAATCCTTCTTTGATACTGGAGAGAAGGTTCCATGATAATCAATGCTTTCCCTTTGAGTAAAACTCTTGGCTATATGTCTTGCTTTATATCGTTCGATATTACCAGATGAGTCTCTTTTAGTTTTAAAGACCTACTTGGAACCTACGGTAGAGGATCTCTTTGGTAATTCGACGAGATCCCTGAATTTATTTTTAGCCATAGATTCTAACTCTTATTTCATGGCATCATACCAAAGTGTGGAGTTTTCTCCACTCATGGCTTGTGAAAAGAAGCATGGTCATCTTTTAGGCCAATATCATAATCAAACTCTTGGAGGTATACAACATAGTCACTAGAAATTGCTGGTTTTCAAACTCTTGAGGATTTTCTCACTCCCAAGGGTTCATGCACTTCTTCAGCGGGTTCAGGTAAAGCGGATTGATCTTCATGTGTCTCCTCAAGTGGTGGTGTATCTTAAACTTGTTGTTGTTCAGATAATTCATGACAATTTTTCTGAACAACATTCAAGTTCCCAATAAATAAAGGTACAACAGGTGGTTCCCTCATTTCTTCCAATTCCACCTTTTGAGTCAAACCACTCCCACTCTCTTCATGTTCCTCAAGAAATGTATCGTTTCTAGCTTCAACAATTTTAGGAGAATGAGAAGGAAAATAAAAGCTAAACCCCTTAGAGTTAACCGCATAGCATATAAAATAATCGCTTATTATTTTTCATCCAACTTCTTTTGTTGTGGGTTATAAACCCTCGCTTCAGTTGGATATCTCCAAACGTGTAAATAATTTAAACTAGATTTCCATCCTTTTCATAACTCAAACGGTGTCTTGGCGACAGCCTTGGATGGAACCCTATTTAAAATATACACAATGATTTTTAAGGCTTCACTCCATAAGGATAAAGGTAAACTTGACCTGATGATCGTGCTTCTTAGCATGCTTATTAATGTCTGGTTCCTTCTTTGAGCCACACCATTTTGTTGTGGTGTTCCTGGCATGGTATATTGAGCAATTATACCTTCACTTTCAAGGAACACAGCAAATGGACCCTTAACTTATCACTTATTTGTGTACCTACCATAATATTCTCCACCCTTAGCAGATCTTACACTTTTGATCTGAGCACCAGTTTGTTTCTCTACTTCCATTTTGTAAACTTTAAAAGCATCAAGTGCTTCTGATTTGTTAAACAGAAAATAGAGATACATATATCTTGAATAGTCATCAATAAATGAGATAAAATATCTCTCACCATTCAAGCAAGGGGTAGGAAAAGGTCCACAAATATTTGTATGTATGATCTCAAGCAATCGAGAACTCCTTTTAGCACCTTTAGTTTATTTGTTGGTGTGCTTACCATTTATGCAGTCCACACAAGTCCCAAAGTTAGAAAAATCAAGAGTTTTTAGAACTCCATCATTAACCAACCTTTTGACTCTTTCGATAGAGATGTGTCCCAATTTTTTGTGCCAAAGACTTGATGAGTTCTCATTGATAATACATCTCTTTGTGCCAATTTCTTTGTCATGCAAGGTAAAATACTGCCTTCAAATGTGGGGTCCAACTCAAGTTTATATAAATTTCCATTCAAATTTTCAAAACCAATAACTTTATTATCTTTCAAAAGTTTCATAGAAGGATAATGAAAACTCAAATCATATCCACTAATAGATAGTCTTGAAAGAGAAATTAAATTTGTAAAATAGTCTAGAATATAAAAAGTATTTTTTTAAATCTAAGTGAAAACCATCTTTCAAAATGAGCCTATAAGTCCCCACGACTTCCACACGTGAACGTGTCCTATTGCCAGAATAGACGTATTGTTCACTTCCTATCGGCTTCCTCTGAGTTAGAAATTCCTTTCTTCTCAAGCCATTTCTAGTATTTCGGAAAATCCTTCTTCCAGTGTCCCTTCTTCTTACAGAAACAGCAAGCATCTTTGTCAAAGGTTCTTTTCTTCTTCATGGGAAAACTTTTTCCTTTCTTTGAATTTCTCTTACCATGAGTCACCATATTAACACTTTCAGGTGTCTCATGATTCAACCTCTCTTCTTCTTGAACACACATGGTCAAGAGTTTACTGATTTACCATTTCTCCTTATGTGTGTTGTAAGAAATCTTGAACGGACCATATTCCGCAGGAAGTGAGTTGAGAATGAAATGTACAAGAAAGGGTTCAGACATAACAACCTCAAGGTACTTGAGTTTAGCAGCAACGTCTCTCGTCTCCATAATGTGCTCACGCACTGTATAACTTCTGTCGAAATTCATACTTGAGAGCCTCTTCATAAGGGTGCTGGCCAATGCCTTGTCAGAGCTTATGAATGGTTCATCAATTCTTCATGTAAGCTTTGACTTTATCGCTATTAGGGATGGAACCCCAAATGCTTTGGCTTATGTGGGATTTTATGAGCATTAAACTTAAGCGATTAGATCACTTCCACCGCTCATAATTAGCCTTAGCAACAGGCGTACTTGATTCAGTGGGAATAGGTGGTTCATCCACACGGAGTGCCAGGTCCATATTCGAGCACCCTAAAGTGAGAAAGACTTTCTCCTTCTATTCAGTATAATTGTCACCAGAAATCATTGAAATTCGAGCATTCTCATTAAAAATAGCGGTAGGAAAATATGTAAAGATTGCAAAATAGGGATAAATACACATAAGCTATGAACTACAATCCATCAAAGGTGAATCGTGTAAAAGACCGATTCTGAGTAAATTCTAGACCCTCCGGTGGGCAGAGGTTGCACCCATGTATAAAATTTACTAACTGTATCAGACTAGTAAACCAAAAAACATAAAATTTAATTTGTACCTGTGGGCATAAGATATTTTCAACTTAAAGGTATACTATCTCATTCCAATTAATCTCACCAAAATGGTTACTTCCACCGGGTTACCATTTTAATGATATAATTGTACTATATAGATTTCACTATAATTTTTAATTATTAAACTTTATGTGATTAAATAACTTAATTTCTTTTATATCAAGTACTCAAGATGTCGTGGCTACTCCTAAGTACATCTGTGATGACCCAAAAGGTCATCCCTTGTTTTATAAGTCAAAACTGTGTTCTGAGGCCTTGAAAACCTCCTTTTATCTCACCTCATTTCGCATGCACAGCCCGGGTGTATATCGGGGAAGCTTTTATAAGAAAAACTGAGAAAAATGCTAGTTTTGCCTTTAAAATTGAATTTAAGTTGACTTCGGTCAATATTTTGGGAAATGGACCCGGACCCGTGATTTGATGGTCCCAGAGGGTCCGCAGGAAAATATGGGACTTGGGCGTATGCCCGGAATCGAATTTCGAGGTCCCAAGCCCGCGAAATGAATTTTTGAAAGAAATTGTCTTACTGAAAATATAACAGTTTTTGGAAATTTGACTATCATTGAATATATGGTATCGGGCCCGTATTTTGGTTTCGGAGCCCAGTACAGGTTCAATATGATATTTGAGTTGTATATGTAAAATTTGGTAAGAAACGGAGGTCGTTTGACGTGATTCGGACCCGTATTTGTGAAATTTGAAACTTTGAAAGTTTTGAGATTTTTCTTTGATTTCTATGCTAAATTCGTTGTTTAAGATGATTTTTTGGCGATTTGATTGCACGAGTAAGTCCGTAGGATATTTTTGAGGTTGTGTACATGTTTGGTTTGGAGCCCCGAGGGCTCAGGTGAGTTTCGGATAGGCGTCGAAGTGTTTTTGGACTTAGAAAATCTGGTGTAATTGCTGGTTTCTGGTATCTGGCAAAATACACTATGCGAACGCGTGGTAACCCACGTGAACGCAATGAACAAACGGGGACGGGCTGGTATACTCTATGTGAATACATAGACTGGCTCGCGAACGCACAGCTGGGCAAGGGCAAACATGTGCGAACGCGGCTTGTCCAGTGCGAACGCACTGCTTAGGAGGGGAGCTGGGGGTTGGGGGACGTTAAACTGTGCGAACACGTTCCCTTTGATGAAAACGTGAAGGCCTGATGGAATTAAGCCTATGCAAACGCGGCCAAGGGCACGCGAACCCATAGAAGGTCAGTCTAGTCTTCTTAAAACAGTTGCAAAAACGGGTTTTCTTCAAAATTTCATAACTCTTTCATTAAAACTCGAACTTGAGCGATTTTTGAAGAGGGATTTCACCAAAAACCCGTAGGTATGTGTTCTTAGACTCATTTTCTTCAACTTCCATTAACACCCATTAGATTTCTAGGCCTAAATATTATTCTTTAAGGGTAGAAATTAGGTTTTTTAGGATAATTAGAGATTTTACAAATTTGGGAATTTAGACCTCGATTTGGGGTCGGATTCCAAAACTAATTACATATTCGGGCTCGTGGGTGAATAGTTGATCAGGTTTTTGGGCTTGAATTGTTTAGCATTTATTGATGTTATTAAGTTAAATATGTCTAGATACAAGTGAATTGGAGTCAAATTCAAAAGGGAAAGTGGTAATCGAGACTTGAGTTTGGTCGTGGAATTCGAGGTAAGTGTTTGGCTTAACCTTAGCTTGAGTGAATAGGTGTCGTGTCCTATTTCTATGTGTAAGTATCATGTTCAACGTATATGTGAGGTGATGAGTACCTATACGTTGGTGTCAAGTATGCCCGTGAGTCGAATATTGTGATTTATGTGATTTTTCGTTAAGTAATACTTGACTTTCACTTTATAGCTATCCATGTTAGTGGAAATTCCTTGATATTGAACTGTGTCGAGTATTGGTTTCAGTTGAAGAGGTTTATGTGAAGTTATGCACTAAGTGAGATTGGTTATAGTTGTTTTTCCCTTGCCGGGACGTTATGGTTTTATTTCTGTTTACTCCGTTATTTTTTCCTTGTTGGATTGCTATCATTTGATGTGTTTAGGTGAGGAAGAGTGTGAAAGAATGAAGGGTCATGCCGTGCGTGAGATTTTGAGTGAATGTTAATGCACGAAGGGTGATGTCATGCCATGATATGAGTGATAATGCACAAAGGATAATGTCGTGCCATGATATTGTGAGGTAAAAGCACGAAGAGTGATGCCGTGCTAAATATATTGATTTTGATAGTGAGGACTAGAGTAAAAGCACGAAGGGTGACGCCGTGCACTTGTTTTCGTATTACTATTTCTGTTGCTTAAATTGATATCTAATTTGTGCCTTATCTCGTTATTTCCATTATTTGATAT
>ML442914.1:21598-34626 GCA_005239535.1 Nicotiana rustica | reverse complement strand
CACTAACATATACTATAACAAGTTATATATATGTTATAGTATTACAGTGAAGTGTTTGTGTGTATCTATATATATATATATATACACACACTTTGATAGCCTTATATATGTATCAATCCCTAAAATAACCCGATCATGTGTTTCTAGCGCTTCATGTTCTTATATATATATATATACATAAAGCGCTAGTAACACAGGGTCGGGTTATTTTAGGGATTTATACACTTGTAAATTGATTCATCAACTTATAACCTAGTGATGAATGAATGCTATATACATACACACACTAGCATATACTATAATAAGTTATATATACGTTATAGTATTGCAGTGAAGTGTCTGTGTGTGTGTCTATATATATATATAACACTTCGTTGTATAATTTTAACTACATATATAGCATGTTAGAATATATTTTAGTTTATTAATCTCGTATTACAAAAGTGTTAACAGATTATATTTATATTATTTAGATAGTAAATATAAAAGTGATTTTTAATTTTAACTAATGTTGATCTGAAAAAAGACCAACTTTGATCGTTAATTATCCAGAAATCAAAATTAGTGACCAAAGTTGGTCGCTAACTATAAATCAAATTTATTTTATATTTTATAAAATATTTAAAATAATAACATAATTATTAAACGTTAGAACTGGGTCCCAGATTAGCGACCAAAATTGGTCTCTATCTACTTTCCCTTTCTTAGGCGACCAACTTTGGACGCTAATTTTAAATTATATTTATTTATATTTTATGATTTTTTTAAATAATAATATAATTATTAAAATTTTATATCTGGGTCTCAGATTAGCAACCAAAATTGGTCTGTATTTGCTTCCCCTTTCATAAGCGACCAACTTTGGCCGCTAATTTTAAATTTTATAATTTTTTAAAATAATAATATATTGATCGCTAATTTTAATATTTCTTTGACCAAGCAAGTCTGACTAGTCGGGTCAACATTTTGACCATATTATCGACCAAAAAGCGACCAACCTTGGTCGCTAATTTATTTACAATTTTTTTAAAAATATTTTTATCCAATTTAGCGACAAACTTTGATCGTTTTTTTTGATATATCAATTTTGATCGCAAATTTTTTATCGCCTTTTGTCGGAATTTTTAGTAGTGTCAGTTTCATTTATTTTATAGCAAACTCATTTTGCTTCGGGCAAGTTTGGCTGCCATTTAATAATCCACTGAGAGAAATAAGCTTGGTGAGAGTTACTTTTAAGAGACAAAGTTAAAATTGAGTGATTTTATTGTCCTAAACAAATTAAAAGTGACTATAGCGAGTTATTTCCATAACTTAAATGACCATTAATGGAATTTACTCGCTAATGGTCTAGGATAGCCCATACGGCCACACGTGTACGTACGAGGTATGCCATGTAGCGATATTCTGCCACAAACCAAGAATATTGGGTGATTTAAAATGAGATTTGGTGCAAGGTACCAATAAATTAGGTTCTTTGGCAAGCCAAATATGAAGACTTCCCATAAAGTTGATTTTACCAACTGTGGGAGTGCTTTGTTTTCCGAACTTCTATTATATTTATATCTAGATAATCATCTAAGTTTCTTGTTTTATCCCTTACAAAGAACTAGTACGATGGGGCTTTCTTATTTAGCTGATCACCCACACCACAAAATATTTACATAAATAATGTAATAGAACTTTTGAACTTCTAATGTATTGTAAAGTAAAAAGATGGGGTGTTCAAGTGATCCTCCACTTTTAACCCTAAGGTTGTAGGTTTGAGCCATCAAGATAACAAAGCAAAAAGCTACTGGGGAAGAGTAAAAAAAGGGAATGATGATCACGTCTAAATCCACACTCAATATTAAGTGGGAAACAGTTGTTGCTGTCACGATCCAAAACCCAATAAATCGTGAAGGCGCCCAACGTTGCGTTAGGCAAGCGAACGGTGAACTACCAACTCGTACTATTCCTTTCGTTAATTTTGAAATCATGAATTTTATTAAATAATGAAATTTTCGCATTTAGAATCATGGATACATACATAATTAGTAAATTACAAAAATAAAAGGTGACAATGTTGTGCAATCCCGTAAAATATCAACTAAAATATCCCAAAAACCTGCTGTCACAAGTGCATGAGCATCTGCTAAAGAGTGCAATAATAATACAACATATGTTTGGAATATGAAATAGACAGGATAAAGTAAATAAACAAGATGGAGACTCCGAGGGTTGCAGTGCATAGCATAGAGAGTAGCTCACGATAAAATCTCCTCAACAGTTGTGCTTACGCACCAGGTTGACCACCAAATGTACCTGTCAGATCCTGCATGTGTAGTGCATAAGTGTAGCATGAATACGTAAATCAACGCGTACCTAGTATATATCTAGCCTAACACCAGGGAAGTAGTGAAGAAGGGTCGACATCGACACTTACTAGTGGTCCAATAAATAAAGTGCATGAATCATAGGCAGACATGAAATACAACAAGATCAATAGGGCAAGGAGCAGTAGATAACAAAATCTGTTAGCAAAATATCATCAGTTTAATATCCCCAGGTGCCACGTACTATCTCAACAATATAAGAACCATTAATTAAATATCTGATCTTAGTCATAGAAAAATATCATGAAATTTCCAACTTCAATTAAGAGGGTAATCTCATGGGTATTTATATTCCTAATGATTTTAGACACGAATTATGCCGAGGTCGTTCGGCCCGATCCATATAGTCGTGAACATACACTGTCGAGGTCGTACAGTCCGGTCTGTGGATGCATCTCATATATACATATATTGTTGAGGCGTACGGCCCGATCCCTAAGTAGAGAAGAGAATTATCGAACTACGGGCTACGTGTGTGCAATATATAAACGGGAATGTAAAGTAATCATGACTTTTTTTTAGATTTGGAGGTTCGTAGGTTGGTTTGATGCATTTTGGCGAAAATTGGAAAGTTGAAGGTTTGGAAGGTTGAGAGGTTTAGCTAGGAGTTGACTTTGTTGATATCGGGTTCGAATTTTGATTCTGGAAGTAGATATCGCTCTGTTGTATCATTTGGGACTTGCATGCAAAATTTGACGTCATTCCGGGTTGATTTGATATGATTCGGCGCGAGTTGTAGGAGTTGGAAGTTCTTAAGTTCATTAAGTTCAATTTGAGAAGCGGTTCGTAGTTTTGAGGTTGTTTGATGTGATTTGAGGCCTCGATCAGGTCACGTTATGTTATGGGACTTGTTGGTATGTTTTGACAGGGTCCCGAGGGTCTCAGATGAGTTTTGGGGTGGTTTCAGACCATTTTTTAGCTGCTTGTTTTTGGCTACATGGGTGTACAGTGTGATCGCATAGAATTGGTCGCGATTGCAAAGAGTAAAATGGGAAAAATGGACCTGTGCATCGCGTTCGCGGAGGAGGCTTCGCGTTCGTGAATAAGAAAATTCTGTTGTCACTAACCCAACTTTGGAAGTTTATATCTTGCAATCTATAAGGAATTTGGAGATGATCCATAAACGAAAGTTGTACCCTTTTGTGTCTAATTTTAAGAAAATGAAGCTATTTTTTCTATTTGAATATATGTACAAACAGTTATGGCTGATACACTACAGACTGTCTGAGAAGAGTTGGGAAGGGTTAATAGAAGTTTGTTCGTTGCGATTGCGAAGAAATGGCCGCGAACGCATAGGGTAAAAATTATCCCGGAAAATTTTGTAATTGCGATCGTGAGGTTTTGACCGCGACCACGAAGGGTACCTCTGGAGCAGTATTTAAAGTACTCTATTTCGAAGGTCTTGGTCATTTTATCATAGTTTGAGATATGAAGCTCGAATTTGGGCGATTTTGAAAGGGATTTTCACATTTGGATTGGGGTAAGTATTCTTTATCCGGATTTGATTATATTTCATGATTTTTCCTTTGCTTATAATATTAAATTAGTGATTTGAATGGGTGAAACTGAGAATTTTCGTATAAACTTTCAAAAATATAAAATGAGGATTTGAAGGCCGATTTGATGTCAGAATTGGATAATTTCGGTATGGTTGGACTCATATTAGAATGGATATTCGGATTTTGTGAATATTTTTGGGTTCCGAGGTGCGAGCCCGGGGATTACTTTCTGGATAGACTTTTTAGTTTTCATTAAAGATCGAAGCTTTATTATCTTGATTGTTTCCTATGGTTTTTATTTATAATATTAAGTTATTTTGGCTAGATTTGAGTCGTCCGGAGATTGTTTCACACGAGAAGTTCATTTTATAGTATCTGTTTAGCTTCTTTGAGGTATGTATCTTGCCTAACTTTGTGTGGGGGAACTACCACTTAGGATTTGAGTCGCTTGTGCTAATTGTGTTATGTGAAAGCCGTGTACGCGAGGTGACGAGTACGTACTTGGGCTTATTTGTGGAAATCGACCAGTTTAGACTCTTAGGCTTCTTTCATGTATTTATTTGGAATTGCTAGCGCATGCTATATCTTTTATTCGCCATGTCTCCTGTCACATGCTTTATTTGATGTTGTCGTGACATGTCACATCCTTTACCTGTCGAGTAGCTCCCATATGCTCTATTTGAAGTTGATACCACTTTTATCATTTTGTGATCTCTTTTATCGTTGAGTTACTCCTAGTTGAAATTGTTGCATATGATATCCTTTTTGTTTCCGGGTTATTTTCATGCATTTAGACGTCGTAATAGTTCATGCCATCTCTCTTTCATTGTTAGCCTAATTCATACACTAGAATCCGAAGCTTGTCATTTCATGGAAATACTTTCCGGTTATGCTTGAGGTCAGGCCAGGGGCATCATAGGAGGAGCAAAAGAGGTTCAAGAAGTATAGTCTATCTTATTTCAGTGACACAATCACTGAGGACACAAATGTCACCACATTCTCCGCACCATGGGTATTGTGGAGATGAGCAGAGTTTCAGTTACTACATTTCAGCTATCGGGAGCAGCGTATCAGTGGTGGTAGGTTTATGAGGAGAGTAGACAAGCCGATGCAGCACCACCTACTTGGGCTCAATTTTAAGAGATGCTTTTGAGGGAGTTTGTTCCCTCAGAACCTCCAGGATGTGTGGCATACCGAGTTTAAGCAGCCGCGTTAGGCACCATGACGGTTTCAGAGTACGCCATCACGTTAAGTGAGTTATCCCGTCATGCTCCTACTTTGGTTCCTATAGTCAGAGAGTGAGTCAACAGATTTATTGAAGGAATCAGTTATGATCTTAGATTTAGCATGGCTTGGGAGTTGCAGATTGATACTCTATTTCAGTAGGTGATGGAGATTGCAAGGATGTTAGCGCATATTCGGGGTTAGGAGAGGGAGGATACGGAGACCAAGAGGTTTCAAGGTTCTGGAGGGTTCAGCGGATTCTACTCTTCAGCTATGACCCATTGTGGCAGAGGCTCAGGCAGTCGGCCAGTCTATTCGGCACTTCAGATGACTCGTGGTGCTCCAGTTAGTCACGGTGCTCATGTGAGGCAGTCATCTTCTAGTGCACCATCGGTATGGGTTCCTACAGTGGTTATTCTAGTTATCCAACATGGACTAAGTACGAGCAACCACGCCCATAGAGGGGTTGTTATGAGTATGGTGATACTAGGAACATCATGAGAGATTGTCCCAGACTCGAGAGGGGATGATTTCATCTGAGAACTCAGTCTACAGGACCCATTCCAGTTGCTACTCCACCTGCATAGCCAGTTAGGGATGGAGGACAGGCGGGTAGAGGGAGCCTTAGAGGGGGAGGGCCAGCATGTTGATACGCTTTCTATGGTAGGGCTGAGACCACTACACTAGATGGTATCATTATAGGTATGGTTTCGATTGTTATCGAGGAGAATCATTCTTATTTTGATTTGGTTCTGCTTATCGGGGTGAGTCCTCTTATCTTGCTTTACATATGGGTGAGTTTCGTGATTTTTGACTCTGCTTATGTGTTTATCCCAGTTGGGAGATTCTATAGTGGTAGCTGGTCTCGTCAAATTCATAACTCAAATCAAGGATATGAAATGATCGATTGCAATAATAGTAACCCAACAAAGAGTCGAGATCGAATCCATAGGGATATATATATGGGAGTTATATGGGAGTTAGGAGTATATATTGTAGTACGTGAGTTTGAACTATCATAACTTACACATCGACAAATTGGTTTTGTTTCTATGACTAATTTAAAACTAAGATTGCAAATTTAAGAAATAAAACTAAGAAAATTATTTTTGGTTGTTTTCCAGGTTTGTAAAAAGCCTAGGGCTATGACCATCACCTAGGTGTTCGCCTAATGGGATATAAACCTTAATGCTTGTTTTGTTGATCGGGGTGTATTATAGCTATCAACTCTCAATTTCCCACTATGTACCTCTCGGTTAGAGAGCGATTTCGCCCAATTTGGCTTTCTCAAGTCCAAATGGGTATTGCACAAAATGGTTGATAAAATCTCAAGTCGGGTTGTTACTATCTCTAGGTTTAACCCTTTAATTGGGTTGATCAATCTCTCGATTGACCCAATTTCTTGTTAGCCAATTTTCCTAGACTAAGTCTCTCTTTCTCAAGTAGAGACTAAGTCAAATATGCATCAATTAATGTTTGCAATCATTAATTCCACAACTCAAAGCATAAACAAGGCTAAATAATAAACACCCAACCATAAACAAGCACTAAATTAGATATGCATAAGGTTTACACATTAGGGTTGGGTCACAAACCTAGTAAAAATATAGCTATTCATGCTTGAAATTGAAGAAATCGAAAAAGAAATGCTAATTAAACTCATATTGTAAAATCAAAATGATAAAATCTATGTTAAAATATTCCAAAATATAGAAAACTACTCAAAGAAGCAAAGAAAAATGGCTACATGAGTTTTTGATGTCAAAAGTTGACCTAATTTTGTGAAACTCGTCTATTTATACAAGGCTGGAAATTTCGAATAAAAATGCCCTCTGGGAGGTTCTGCGACCGCACAATTCCATGTGCAGTCCACAAAATTCTTCATCTTGCAGGAGTTGGGATTCTGGTGCCACACCATTGTCCACTGTAGCCGCGAGGTAACGTATTTGCGATCCGCAGATTTATCACTACGACTGCAATATGGTCTTATGCGGTCTGAATCTTTACATCTGCGGTCGCAAGAAACTTTCTCTACGGATGCACAATTCTTGTGCGATCCGCAATCTTGAGGGACTTAGACTTTGGAAAATTGCACACCCTCTAAAGTTGATCTCTAATTATTCATTTGCGGCAGCACAATTCCTGTGCGGTCCATAGTTTGCTAGGAACAATGTTGGGATTTTCTTCATTGATTGCGGCCACAGATGGAATTCTACGGTCCGACTTTGCATGCTCCTGTGCCTTTTGTTGCCTTGTGTTTTGATTATTCCTTTTTGAGTCGGATTTCATCTTGGAAGTCTAACTTCCAACATTCCTGCGATTTTTCACATTTCATCAGGTTCAGGAACACAATTAAATGCTTTTAGACTAAAATAAAAGCTAAAAGGCTCTAATAAGTAGTCAAAATCCCCACTTATCAACTCCCCCAAACATAAGTTTTTGCTTGTCCGCAAGCAAATAAAATAGTTTCCACCTTCACAAGTTAAGGGTCATTCCATCCAATCAAAGGTGAGCCATTCACAGATCAATTGGTACCAACAATTACCCACACTACTTATGTATTATTAACAAGGAGACAACTTAAACTTTTATGTGCATATAGTTCTAATGTGACACTTGAGCATCAGAAGTTGACTTTATTCATCAAGTTAGCTCGCTCTTTCATGTAGCTCATTGTGGATCCCAAAATCCTCCTCCTCTACTCTCTGTTTTCCTATCTCACTTAATGATTTTAACACTCAATCCAAGGACTTGCGAAAGGTTCACTCATCTCTCTCAAGAGAATGTCGCAAGTACGGCTTCAAGTATCATAGGCTTGATCCTCATGTAGATCTCCACTGATGTAAGCTCACTCGTCTTGAAATAATGTAGGGCTTCTTCAGGATGTAATGAAGGCTTTTGAACTAAGGTTGGATACATTATGGTAGAGCGGGTTCATCTTTCCTTAAACACTCCATTTTGTTATTCTCGGCTCATGCTTTACCAATTCTTTGAGGCACATTCTTTTCCTTGGGATCTAGAGAGACTTAACATCACTCATTCTTGATCATGACATTCATTTTCTCCCTCTTTGATTTCTGCATGCTTTGTATCGTTATTTTACTTTGAATCTCTTCAACTTATCCATTTATTCACTTTCTTTTGCAGTTTTCTTTTTGTTCTTTCCTTTTGTTGCCTTTCTTTCTCATCATTTTTTTTTCTCTTTTTGTGCCTTGATACCTCTTTCAAGTTCCTCGTCTCTTCCCCAAACTTATGTTTTTTAGCCAATTGTCTCACAAGATTGTTAAGGAAAGCTTGAGTGCAAAGTGAGGGTCACAACAAAATGGGAAAATGCTTGTAATATGGATATCAAATGAGAAAGGCTCGAGACTCAAATGGGTTGAAAAGGGATAGCAACATTGGTAGGCATTGTAAAATTCAAGCGGTTCAAGAAAGCCTAAAATCACTTCTAAAGCCAAGCAAAACATATGATTTCGCCTTGAAACACATTCGGGACAAGTTGTAGACCATTCGCACGGGTACTTGGACTTGCAACAAAAACATCTCACCCCTCACGCAATTGTATTGTTAAAGATGATAGAGTCGAGGGCCAACAATGATCATATCCAAGGCTGAAAATCTCTATGGTTCGATTAAACGACTCGATAATTGCCTAAGTCAACAGAAGAGTCACAAAGTCAATAGATATAGTTATTTCTTTCCAAAAATCTACCATAAGAACGTAACTAAGTGTGTTGGTAACAAGTGAAGCATGTTTGACTGTTCGACCATGACTTAATTAGGTCTTTTTATTCATTACTACTACTATTATTACCTAAACATCAAAAAGGACTCAATCCCTTAAGAATGTTGTCACGCCATCCATCGTTGGGAAGAGTCACCCGGTTCACACAAAAACTACATTTGGAAAGAACCATGGAATTAACAAAACCAAAGGCTTATTATCTACTAAAACATTAAATGAATCTACTAAATAAAAAAGAAGCTACTCAGTTAAAAACTAACTAATAAGAAAACAAATGTAATGATGCTACAAAGCAAAAACTATCGAAAGCATAAAGAATATACATAATGAGAGAATAAAAGAGAGAATATATACTGAATAAGGGAAAAGAAGAAAATAAAGTCAGTTATTACAAACCAATTGTCTTAGAATCATCAAATTAGATCAAATAAAATCCATCCCCCGAATAAAAATAAGCATTATCCCCAATGCTTAACAAAATAAGCATAAAGGAAGGATAAGAGTCAAGAAAACTCCCTATGGCTCCTTGGCTATCTCTATAAGAAAAGCAGCATCACCGACCTTAGTCTCATCCAACTAGATCTCATTATCCTCAATTCTGGGAGTGACTGGGTTGTTGAATATCTGACATACTGCTTCAGCAATGTCAGCAGCAAGGTCTGGCTCCTTAGACTGGCTAGTTGATGTTGTATGTGCTGTAGGATCCGAGCCTCGATGGTGCGGGTCAATCAACATGTCAAAGGAAATGTCTCCAGCTGCTGCAAGCTTGGTAACCTGTCTCCAATGCTTGTCCACTGACTTCTTGAAGACCTGGGACTCCCACATCTTCTTCACTTCCTTGCCCAACTCGTCTATTACTGACCCATGCTGCACCAAAGTGGCCATGATTGTATTCTGGTTCTCCAAGAGCTTCTTCTGAGTTTTTTCAACTGTGGGGGGAATCTGGGGTGCCGAAATGGAGGATTGTGCTGCAACATTACGGGATATGTCAGACAGCTTTGCAGTAGCTGTCTACATCCAAATGTTGAGGCTCGCCAATGTCTGGGAGACTCGCATCGCAGATAGTGGAGCAGTAGGCATCGACACCGGCTTCAAAGACGAGGTGGAACCTGTAATAGGGGCTACTGAAGGCAATGAGGCTGGAGGTGGAGGCATAGTTGCTGCACTAGCTGATGCCTTGGCTGAAGTTGATGGCATGTCAACTGTCTCTGCAGCTACCACCGATGGCTCATTAAACTGGCCTATGGTGGTAAACAGATGACCCTTTATCTTAGAGTTGTGTGCATCCATCAACGAGTATCATGATAAGGGCTTCTTCGTCAACACCTTCGTATCAAAATCTCTCGGATCCATCTTCGCATTCGCAAGATACTCAGTAATGGTGTTGGGATACGAGTAGGAGGTACAACTTTACTGGCGACCACAGATATGTTGGCCGACATCACGACACCCATATTGATCGGGTACCCGGCCATGATGGAGGCCACTAGAGTTGCCCGTGGGATCGAAATGTATTTCTCATTTTAGCATAGGTCTAGTCGGCTGCATACAAAGGTCTGGCACCCCTTTGCCTCAAAACTCAAAGTGTTTATATGAATAGACACCCCTGTTGTATTCCATGGTGGTGGTGGCCCAGGAGCTGCTAGAATCTTAGCGAACCATGAGCGAGCTACATTCCCTAGTGAAAACTTCTCTATATACCGTGTGGGCTCAACATCATCAAACCCCAAGTAGGTGTTCAACGTGTGCTGGTCAAAACGCACCTTGAGGTTCCTCACTTTAGTTACCTATGTCCCTTTCTTAATATGCGCCACGTTGGCGTAGAACTCTCGGATAAGGTATTACTTCACATCTACTATGCTCTGGGTGAACCACATCCACCCTTTCCGCTCTCAGAACTGCCTCAAGACTACATGATTGTACTTTTCTAGATCATTCAATGGAACTATCGCTCAAGAGTAAGCAATCTCACACCTCTTTTTTCTTTGACTGCTCAAGGCCGGAGGTGCTATGTGATGATGATGGCTCATCCATGAGCTGATATCTCCCTGGTGGCCTTGATTGGGTGGCCGACTGCTCATGAAGTGAGGCTGAGTTTCCCTCAGAGACGTCCCTAGACGGGACATAATAATTTGTCTTCCAGAGGTCTGCACCTCTCCCTCTACCAGCTGCTAACTTCTTTCCGCTTTCAGGCTGTTGGGCACTAGGTAAGGGTCTCTTCTCTCATCCCCGAGAAGGGTCACCCCTTCCTTTTGAAGTGTCGCCTCGTCCTCTAGATCAAACCATGTTTTGTGCCCAGCAAAGGTGATTGTTAGTTATAATTCAATATCAGACACAAAATGAATGCAGATAAACACTAGAGGTTACATATAAAAACACAACATAATCATGCTTGCAGGATAGGGACTTGCGGTCCAAAGAATTGTCATTGCGGCCGTAGAATGGGCATTGCGGGCCGCATAATTATCCATTGTGGTCGTAGAATGGATTGCGGTCCACACATTTCTCTTTTCAACCATAATTCAGACATCACCAAAATTCCAACTATCTGATGACAGAGAATTGGATGTTTTCTGGCCGCAATTAGTTTTTTGCGATCCGCACAATTTTCTTTGCGGCCGTACTTGAGAGTCACCAAAGTGACAACTCTCTGATCACAGAGACTAGCTTGTTCTGCGGCCACAATAGGGTTTCTGCGGTCCGACATTTTTTTATTGCTGCCGCAGAATCATGCTTTACTATAGTGCCTTAGACCTTTACTTATGCAGACCACACAGTTGCATGTGTGGCCGAATATTCCAAAACTTATGAACAGACGGTCAATTTTTTTCTTAACTTTTTCTTTACCTAGGGCTTGACATTTTTGCTCACCTTTGATATGGAAATAACATCTAAGCATGATAATCAATTCACCCATTCCCCTTAGAGAATTTATCAGTCTACCCACTACATATTCACCCCACATGGTTGTTCAAATTGATTCAATCAGACAAAATGGTCCAAAATTTCACTAAAAATCTAAAAATTTAAAGAAATTAATCAAGATGATGATGCATACCAAAGATGAATTTGTGCAAGAGATGAGTGATCAACAATTGTTAGGCTTGTGAGCAGCTAATTTAACACAAAATTTCAAATTATGCACTTTGTGAGCTCAGAGAGGGGAAAAAGGGGGAATAATGCCCAGCATTTTCTATTTATAATGAATGAGTTCTCGCATGTGAAAGGGAGGTGAGTGTGGCCACAAAATTTCAATTGCGGTTCGCACTCTGTTACCTGAGGGCCCAGTTTCCCTAACATTCCGTGGTCCGCAGAATTTGTTGTGCGGCCGCAAGTTTTGTTGCGAACCGCATAATTCGTATTGCCGCCGCAGATCAGGCATTTCTCTGACAGACCAACTTTAGAGAGTTGACATCTTCCACCTTCAACTTGTGCGGTCTGCAATGCAATTATGCGGCTGCAGAGTACCTTTTGCTATAGCAACCAAAATTGTGCTGTCCGCCTAGTGCTTCACACGATGACCATTGAATTGGAATACCTCATTGTTTATGTTCTTCAAGTCCAATGCACCAAAAGGTGTCACACCCACAATTTCAAAGGGACCATTCAGTTTAGATTTAAACTTTCCGGGAAACATCTTCAACCGTCAGTTGAACAACAAAACAAGATCGCCCACCTTGAACTCCTTGTTCCGAATGTATTTGTCATGAAGGTAATTCATCTTTTCTTTGTACAAGGACGAACTTGCATATGCATGGTACCGGAACTCATCCAATTCATTCAAATGTGCAACCCGCAAGTAGGGTGGCAATTTGAGCCCAAACCCTCAACCCGCCCAAGCCGCTTAGAGATTAATGGGTTGGGCTATAAATATTTTAGCTCATGAGTCTATTTTGGTTGAGCCCAAGTTAACCCATTATTTTTTATAGCCCATGGCCCATTAAGAAGCCCAAATACAATTCATGAAACTCAAGGATCTCAACCCAACTTATCTAGAAATTTACTTATTTGCCCCAATTTTACTTTTTTTTTATTTTTTTTTTTATATTTTCAGTTTTCAATTTTTTTGTTTTTCTGCGCCACCCACCCTCCCCACCCCCCGCACAAACCCCCTAATTTTTTTTATTTTTAATTTTCAATTTTTTTGTTTTTCTACACCACCCATCCAACCCTCGCCCCAAACCCCCC
>ML442914.1:6310-20765 GCA_005239535.1 Nicotiana rustica | reverse complement strand
CGCGTGCTAACCCCCTTATTTTTTTTTACTTTTTTTTTGTTTTTCAATTTTTTTGAGGGGTTTTGTGCACACCCTGTGAAGTTGATCTCCAATTCTTCACTTGCGGATGCAAAGTTCTTGTGCGGTCCGCATTTTGCTAGGAACACTGTTGAGATTTTCTTCATTGTTTGCGGCCGCATATGGAATTCTGCAGTCTGCACTTTGCAAGCTCTTGTGTATTTTGTTTCCTTGTGTTTTGATTACTCCTTTTTGAGTCAGATTTTATCTCGGGAGTCCAACTTCGAATATTCCTGCAATTTGGCACATTTCATCAGTTTCGTAAATACAATTAAACGCTCTTAGACTAAAACAAAAGCTAAAAGGTGCTAATAAGTAGTCAAAATCCCCACTTATTAGTAGTCATGTCTATTATTTTGTTTTGTTCACCATTGAGAGTTATGAGACTAGAAGTGACTTTCTGTTACTGATTACGACATGTTTCGATGTGATTTCTGGATGGTTTGGCTACAATTTGTGATTTAGGTGCTCTACCGGTATGGGAATTCCGTTACATGTTGTGATTTTGTTTTGCAAAATTGAGTTAGTGGATGTTTTCGATTGGTGTGAGGTTTATTCTACTTGTGATTCAAAGTTGAGGGTGAGACCTTCGCATTTTCATGCAGTTTGATATATTTGTACTGGGTTGCATGCCACAGTTGAGTTGTATTAGGATGAGATCCTCGTGATAAGTTCATATGTTTTGATTCTCCCTTTTGGAATTGATTCATAGTATAGTACTAATAGGGAGTTGTGGCTGTCGGGCTTGTTTGATAATTCTCTCACGTGTTTCTCTTTTCATGTTTGATCATATTCGCATTGTGCTTATTGGGTTTTAACTTGAGAGGTGTGTTCCCAGGTGTCGTTAGATGTGACTTGTTGAGTTGAGTGAATGGTCATGGGATCTTCATGTTTCTTTCATTGTTTTCAGTGTTGTGAAGCTTTGGAATAGGGTTCTAGCTGATATGAGATTAATTGCCGGTTCTGGATTTGATTATGGGCAACTATGATGGCCATAGTTGTTGTTATGGGCATATCTGTGATGTATTATGTCATTTGGTTGTACCTTGTGGGGGCAAGCATGGGTTGTTGTAACTGGATAGGGCTAATACTGTCTGTTGATATGGGAATCGGTTCTTGGGAAATGATCGAATGGTGAAAAATTTGGTTCTAAGGTTTATTATTGTGGGTGGAAAGAATAATGTTCAGTTGAGATGGTGTTGTCGGGCCTACATGGGATCACCCCCGTGTATATATATATATATATATATATATATATATATATGGTGAGTTCATTCAGTGACTTGATGACTTCGGAATGGTTCTTGGCACGTTCAAGGACGGACAATTGTTTAAGAGGGGGAGAATGTAACGACCCGGCCGATCATTTTTAGAATTAGCATCTTGTTCGATGGCTTAAGGTCTAGATAAGCTTCGTATTGTGTACTATGACTTGCGTGCATAGTTCGGTTTTCGGACAATTCATGATTTAATTTGGAAGAACAATTCTTGTTTTAGAAGCTTAAGTGAAAAGAGTATACCGAAGTTTGACTTTTGTGTAGACGACTCCACAATGGAGTTTTGATGATTCCAATAGCTTCGTATGGTAATTTTCGATTTAAGCATATGTCCAGATTTAGATTTCGAGGTTAGTAGGTTGATTTGATGCAATTTGGCAAAACTTGAAAAGTTTAAGGTTTGGAAGGTTGAGGGGTTTGACCGGGAATTGACTTTGTTGATATTGGGTTCGAATTTCAATTACGGAAGTTGATATAGCCCCGTTGTGTCATTTGCGACTTGCATGCAAAATTTGACGTAATTTTGGGTTGATTTGATATGATCCGGTGCGAGTTGTAGGAGTTGGAAGTTCATAAGTTCATTAAGCTCTAGTTGATGTGCTTGGAAGTTCATAAGTTCATTAAGCTCTAGTTGATGTGCGATTTGTACTTTTGATGTTGTTTGATGTGATTTAAGGCCTCGAGCAGGTTCCCGTTATGTTATGGGACTTGTTAGTATTTTCGGACAGGGTCCCGAGGGTCTCCGGTGAGTTTCAGGGTGGTTTATGACCATTTATAGGCAATTTTTAGATGTTGGTTTTTGGCTACAGGGGTGTACAATGCGATCTCATAGAAGTGGTCACGATCGCGAAGAGTAAAATGGGAAAAATGGAGTTTTGCATCGCGTTCGCGAAGAAGAAAATTGTGTTGTCACTGACCAAAATTTGGAAGCTTATATCTTGTAATCTATAAGGAATTTGGAGATGACCCAAAAATGAAAGTTGTAGCCCTTTGTGTCTAATTTTCAAAAAAGTAAATTGTTTCTTATTTTGACATATGTGCAAAAAGTTATTCTGATATACTACAGACTGTCTGAGAAGAGTTGGGAAGGGTTAATGGAAGTTTGTTCGTTGCGATTGCAAAGAAATTGCCGCGATCACATAGGGTAAAAATTGTCCTGGAAAATTTTGTTATTGCAATCGCGAGGCTTTTGACCGTAACCGCTAAGGGTACCTATGGAGCAGTGTTTAAAGTACTCTATTTCGAAGGCCTTTGTCATTTAATCATATTTTGAGCTATGGATCCCGGATTTGGGCGATTTTGAAGGAGATTTTCACATTTTGGATTGGGTAAGTGTTCTTCGTCAGGATTTGATTATATTTCATGATTTCATCTTTGTTTTTAACATTGAATTAGTGATATGAATGGGAGAAAATGAGAACTTTTGCATAAACTTTCAAAAATGTAAAATGAGGATTTGATGGCCGATTTGATATCGAAATTGGATAATTTCATTATGGTTGGATCCGCATCAGAATGGAAGTTTGGAATTTGTGATTTTTTTGGGTTCCGAGGTGCGATTCCGGGGTGGTCTTTTTGGGTTGACTTTTTAGTTTTCATTAAAGATCGAATCTTTATTATCCGAAATTTTTTCCTATGGTTTTTATGATATTAAGTTATTTTGGCTAGATTTGAGCTGTCCAGAGATTGTTTCACACGAGAAGTTCATTTTAGAGTATCGATTTAGTTTCTTTGAGGTATGTATCTTGCCTAACTTTATGTGGGGAACTACCCTTAGTATTTGAGTCGTTTGTGCAAATTGTGTTATGTGAAAGCCGTGTACGCGAGGTGACGAGTGCGTACTTGGACTTATTTTTGGAAATCGACCGGTTTAGACTCTTAGGAATTTTTCATGTATTTATTTGGAATTGTTAGCACATGCTAAATCTATTATTCGCCATGTCTACTATTACATGCTTTATTTGAAGTTGTCGTTACATGTCACATCCTTTACTTGTCGAGTAGCTCTCACATGTTTTATTTGATGTTGATAACACTTTTATCATTATGTGATCTCTTTTATTGTTGAGTTACTCTTAGTTGAAATTGTTGCACATGATATCCATTTTGTTGCCGGGTTATTCTCGTGCGTTTAGACGTAGTACTAGTTCGTGCCATCTCTTTTTCATCGTTAGCCTAATTCATAAACTAGAATCTGAAGCTTGCCATTTCATGGAAATACTTTCACTATTGAGCTTATCCTTAAAAAAATAATTGGAATTGAGGTTATCGAAAGTCATTAATATATTTTAATTGAAGTTGTGTTTAAAGGGGAGGTATTGTTCCTTGTTGAGTTTCTTTCCCATTCATTGTATCGTTATTGAGATTCTATACACATTATTTTGAGCCGTGGGATATTTGTTGTAGAATATTGATATTGTTGGATTTTTGGAAAGGTTGTGGCCTATGGGCACTTGTGGTACGAGTTGATATGTCGTGTTGTTTTGATGTTAAAATTTGTGAATTGTTGTGTGGTTTAGTTGTAGTTATGTGGAGTATAAGGGTGGCAATTCACTCTTGTTGGATGTACGGAGTGATAAGGGTGGCTATTATACGAAGTGATACCGGTGGCTAGCGGAGAGATAAGGGTGGCTAATGATATTGTCAGGGCGGTGATATAGGTTGCTATTATTTCTTCCAAATGCACATGCAAGTATAAATGGTCGTACAAGTAATAAAATGATAAGTCGAATGTCGAACCTATAGAGACTTGTATCAACTAGCCACTAATTTTACCAAGATTGTTATTCAGCCAAGCCAAAATCGAGTTCAAGGATGTGATTATACTAAACTATAATTCTAATTAATAACTAAATTATCAAGTAGCAAAATAATTGTGGTGTATTTAGTAGAGATAAATATTCCAGGGTTGTGATCAATTCACCAATCCTATTGTGGTCTAGTTAACTCTCTCTTTTATACAATTCACTCATGGTTGCTAATTAATCAAACAATCGCTCTCTAGCCTTCTCCCCAAGTACTACTCGCCTATTCAAAATAATTAACGCCTATATTCCTATGGAATCAATCTATCAAGAACGCATTAAGTACGATATATAATTAAGCACGGTGACTAGGTATATTCCTATCCTAATCACAAATCCGCCCCCCTTAAGAGTTAGGATCGTGCTCTCCTCAATTCTTCTCTAATCTAAACATGGCTTTCCCAAGCATAACATAGATGGTAAATAGAAACTAACTGCTGGCCAGACAATTAAGCAATTAATCATCGAATTGAAGAAATAACCATATACTAGTGAATTGTAATCAAGGTTAAGTCAACGTAAAACAACAATATTCATGGCTAAATCACAACCCCAGAACGATGGGTTTTAGCCACTCATGTTCGTAGTAACAATTTTCCAAGTATTGTGCATAAATAAATTACAAAGCAAAGATAAAGGGATGAAGAACTCTGGGATTGTCTCCCCCGAAAGTTGTCCACGTGATGTTCTTGCCTCCGGTAACGGAACTCCTCTAAGAATGGTGTCTAATGACTAATTATATGTGTAGCGAAGAGACCTAAATGAAATAACCAAGTCCAAAACTAAATAGGAGACAAAATAGGCTTCAAAAATCCGGAACACCCTCACTACAAGCCTCGCCTCGCGAGGCAAAATGCTTGGTCCAACTCGCCTCAACCTGCGCGCCGCAAGCTTTGTCGCGCCTAAAATACTTCGCGAATCCAGCTCTAAGCGAGTTAAATAGCATGTTATGCATGCTCTATAGCAAGCACTACATCTTGTGTCACCCAACTGCTGCTTCATTTCACGTTTTCGCTTTGCTTTGCTTTTCACGTTTATTTTTGTTTCTTTCTTTTCCAAAAATCCTTTGCATTGTTCTTCAATCATTGAATAATTTTGGTCCTCTATTATAAAGACAGTATTTAATATTAATTCACCATGTACTCCAAATTCGTCATTTTGTTCAAGATTCATCTCCAACGTACCTACACATAAAATAAATTCAATTAAGCACAAATATAGTATAGTTTAGCATTAAAGCCACAAAATGCAAGGTAAGTAATGCACTAAAAATATGTAATTATAGCCAAACATCACTACCCCACATTTAAACGTTTCTCGTCCTCGAGCAAATCAAACTACACTTTATATAGACACGACCTTTTAAAACAATTCTCCTAACTCATCACACCAAGAATCTTTAAAATAGACTAAGAAAAAGGGTGTAGCATCTTCACCTCAAGATTTGACTCACAAGTACCATGCATTATTCACAACTCACTCACTTACTCTAACATAGAGGTCAATGAAATTAACTTTTCTTCATGAATCAAATGCCCTCACACAACAAAAGAGAGTAGTTCCACACACAATAAAATTTGACAACAATTAGTAACTCAATATAGAAAGAATTCACTCACTCTCAGAAATAACATTCATATGCCACAAAAGATGCGCCATAGGCTTGCCCGTAGTGTACTACTCTACTAACTGAGCTCATTCTATCTAAGATCAAGTAGAACTTTAATTGGTTGTAATGTAGGCTGCGGGTCGAGTAGGATACATTTGGATATAAGAGTGACTACACCTCCCTAAGCACTTTAATACATTCACTATAACAATTAAACCCACACTTATGTCAAACTATAACTCCACCTTCATATCAATGTATATTAACTCCATACTTTTTTAAGCACAATTACATCAAGAGTCACCAGTATCAAAGAATAATTTTCACAGCAATGCAACTATTTTTCCTTTCTTTCTTTTTCAATTCAAGTGGATTTTATTTTTATTTTTTTATTATTTTCCAAACATTGCACCTTTCTCCTTATTTCATTAGTTCCACTCAAAATACAAACCAACCACCCCACGTTTTAACGTTTAGAAAGTTCATAACAATTCAAGTGCTCGCGAGAGGTGAAAAGTTTCAAATAAACGGTTACTTCAAACAAATGGGTAAGGCTTGTAATGTGGTTGCCAAAGAAACATGATTACAGGCTCAAAGGGATTAACTATGTTACATAACAATTAGGCGGGTAAACTATATATATCTATCTCAACAAAGGAACATCTATATCACTTCCAAGACTGAACAACGCTACTATTTCTCTTTGCAAACACACATGATACGTTCTAGACATCAAATGCAATGCACATAATAACACACAAACATCACACATGCATGGCACGTAACTCACTCAGGATTGGTTTCATCAAGACATTCTAGTCAAAGCAGTTAAGCAAAGTTAGCATCATACGATTTAAGGTACTTATACGAGAGTCAAAAACTGAGCCTAAGCATCACAACCAAAGTACTCACTATTCTCAAGGCATAACACATCCAAGAGATATTGCTTTAATTCAATTAATCTCACAGTGGCTCCTTCTCCTAAAAAAATAAACTACCTACACTCAGTTCAAACAAAACCCTTGGAAAAGAACCGCGGTGTCGCGCCCCCTTTTTCCCCTTTCTCGGGGTCTGGGTTTCGACATGCTTTGGGAAAACTCCTTTTGGGAAAGGGGTATGGAAATTGAAGAATCGCCACCTAATATATTTAAGGTGCGTTAGGGCACCTAATGAAAGTAACTCATGAAACTGGTTTACATTACCAGAGATTGGGTAAGGGATTGAAATTACCTTGAGGGGAAGGTGTTAGGCACCTATCGAGGTCCACAACGGCGGGTCCTGGCCAAACTCATTTTTGGTGAATTAGTCATTAAGCAAGTAAAGCAGTTTAAGCACACATACGGATTACAAAAAAAATGGGAATAAATGGGTCCTAGGTTATTAGCCTATAGGATCACTTTTGTGCAACACCCGGTAAACCTTCCTCAATTAGAGGGATTACACATGGCATTAGCGCAAAGGTCATCATATCCCTTACTGCCCAATTACCCTCCCCTTAGTGGTTATGTAAGCGATTCTAATTAAATGTACTCTATGCGTGCATTACCCATCCCTTTCTTATGTCCCTGGAGGTGTTTAGGACCTCTAATTAAAGCAGTTCTAGACTCTCCTAAAGTGCTTAAAAGGAGAAAATCTAAGCGACAATTTTAAACAAGTAGGACTGTCAGGTAAAGGAACAATTAAGGGGGCTCACATTTACCTCCACAAATAAGCAGTCAATTGGACTTCTCAAGCAACAATATTTCAGATACTTTAAGAGTCCTAAAGCAGGATATTTAGGTGAGCATGACAAATATAATATGTGCAGCATCTTGTTAAAGCAAATTAGTGGAGACCTAATCAGTTTGCCTACTGGTTTTATGGGTTGCTGAATATGGGCAATTCATAAGTAATTAAACAAAGCACAATTTTACCATTTTGCAAGAGTTTGATTATCCTACAGGCTTGCCTATGTGTGGATCTGAGATGTCCTATAAACGAGATGTCTAATTGTCAATCAGGGTCATAATAGACTAATAAACGCTTTTAAACAAGCAGTTCGTTCATTATGTCCTATAGGCATGCTGTCTAGGTGTTGAACATTACAGAACTGGTTTTATATATTCATCTCTATAAACATGTTATCTAGGTGTTGAGATGCTTTTAAGCTTACTCTTATAGACATGGTTGCTACCGATTTTATGCGATATAGGCACGGTATTTAGGCGAGTGCAATAAAAGTCCTAAAGTATGATTTCTAATGCACATGAGAGAATGATCATGATTTTTAGACAGGGTTAATAGCACCCTAGTGACAGGATTCTTAAGAAGACATGATGTATGCCGAAGTTTTAGAACAAATGGTACGATGCCTATGCACATGTTTTCTAATGCACAAATGATCCTAAGAGCATGATTCCTAATGCAAGCAAATAGTCATAGTAATCCTAAGAGCATGATTTCTACCCAATTGCCCCACAAAAATTATATGAAAATCCTTCCCCTCTTTTACCAATATTCCCAATATCTGCTTACAAGAATTATTATTACAGACCATAAATGAATTACAGAAATAAGTAATGCTATACTATAGAGAGCCTGGGTAGGCCCAAAGTGAACTTGGCAAACCAGGCATTCAAACAGCCCAAAGTACCATAACTCATAGTGTCCAATAAAGAGTATCCTGGTGTGTCAAAGTTCCCAAGGGCCTCAGGGACCCCGGGCAATGCTCACACCAAGACCCTTTTAAAGAGAAGTCATTTTTATGCAGTGTGGAACGGCCAGCCCTAGTGTACCAAGATTCGGAGGAATCTCATAGGTTCCTAGGCAGTACACACACTGGAGGGGTAGGATCCTATGTATTCTAATAATAGGAATGGGAGTGCTTGAAAGAGTAGGAATAATTTTAAGAAAATATGTCAGAAATGAAACCAATTTAGAAGTGAAAATAGTTTAGAAGTGAAAATAGTTTGGGAGTGGAAATGGTTTAGAAGTGAAAACATATTAGGAGTGAAAACAGCTTAGAAATATTCTAGAAAAGGTTCAGCAAACAACAACAAGTAGGAAACACAGTCACAAGGTTTCACACAAAACTCCATGTTGCCCAGACTCAACTTAGTTTATTAGTCAAACTTAGGTGAGCATATAGCATGCTGAGAACAAACAATTACACAAAAGGGAACAGGGGTTGGGAACAGAATAATCCTGAATCTAGAACACATAGAAACAGGGTGTTAGGGAAGCACTCTAGTCAGCAGAAGCATAGAGCAGGCAGGGGTATAATATTTACCAGGACATGCTGAGTTAAGGTTTTAAACAGGGAACACCTAAGTTCATCAGTCATACATAACTATGGAAGTAAGCATACTAACTCAAGAAATAGACAGGGAAACATCGAAATTTTATGTAAGAGCAGTCATGCTAATCAATTCACAGAGAGGACGGGGTTTTAGCTACACATAATTTATCACACCAATTGAAGTCAATTAGACAGAAAAATAGGAGTTTGAGACACCAATTTAAGCATGCTGGCTTAAGGCAACAAATAGAGAAGATTGAACCTTAAACACAGAAGTAAACATGTAGTAAAAAACAGGAAAGACTGGAATTTGAACACAGAAGTAAACATGTTGATTAAAGTGAAACCTAAACAAGAGTAAACATGCTAATTAAAGCAATAAACATGAAGATTGAAACTTAAACTGGAGTAAACATGTTGATTAAGGCAGTACAGGAAAACATAGAAGCTAAATACATAGTAGTTAACTAGTACATAAGAGACATGTGTTTAATAGAAGTACAACAATAGAGAGTACACAGTTTTTTACTTCATAATATAATGAACAACATTAGGAGTAGAAACATACCAATTAAGGGAAGCAAAACAGAAGGTAAAGTAGGCAGGAGTCAACAATCTAGACATGGCTTTCAGCCGGCTAGACAAGCAATGAACATAAGTAGCAGAGAGAGAGATGAGGGGGAAGTTTTGTGTGTATGTATGTTTGAACTGTTGTTCGTGTCTTGAAGAATCAGTAATGAGCGTATATATAACACTTAGTAAGGTAAACAAATAAGGAAAGAATAATTAAGAATTCATAAACAAGGTAACCCAAATAAATCAACCAGTTAATTGGGGGATTTAATCAATCAATCATACGTAAGATCTGGGAAAGACCCCTTAGGATATGAGAGTCAATTAATGGTACAAAATTAGGGCTTAAATAAGGCAGTAAATCAGTCCTATACCATATAGGAGTCAATCAATCCCCTGAAGTCAGATTGATAATCCGAATAAGGCAAGTATTACTAATAAAAGTCACAAATAAGGAAATAGGTAAGAATCCCAGAAAATACTGATTTTAACAGGAAAGAATCGTTCCAAACCTAAATAGAATCAGTCAATGTAACTGGTTCATAGAATTAAACATAATAACGGGAAAAAATGGAAGAAATCAATGTCACAAAAAGACACAGTTAGGGTTTAGGCATGCATACGAAAATCAATCAAACATGTAAAGAAATAATTAGATTAAACACTTGAAATTTAGAAAACCCTTTTGAAGAGACTCAGGATGAACCCTAATTTCAGAAAAAGTAAATGGAATCGAAATGTTAACCAAAACAGAAGATTTTTAAGGGAAAGTACCAAATAACACTCGAATCGTTTCAGATCTACAAAGATCTGAACAGATTCAAGTAGTCGTAGAACTAGGGTTTTTCAAAAAACAACACAGATGAGAGAAACTTGGTCAAAAGCCATAGATTCGTACTAAATATAGGAGGAAATCAGTACTCACAAACGAGAATGGCCCTAGACAGGCCAGTAAACAAGTTTCAGGCAAGAACATGTTGAATCTTCATGAGATTTTCTCAAGGATACATGTCATCGAACAACCATGAAGCATAAACGGTTGGTATTGGTCGGAGAATACTCAAAATCTCCATAGATAGGAGCTTTTCATCGGTGACGGGGATTAGGGTTAGGGGTAGGTCGAGAGAGAATTGGAGAGGTTAGGGAAACCAATGATGGCCGAATGAGAGAATGAGGGGGGTTAGGGTTGGTTTAGGGATAAATATGGTAAGGTTTAATGTGGACCGTTGATCTAAAAGATCAACGACCACGATTTGATGGGGGTTTGGATCGGGTAGGTGCGGATTGGGCTTAAGGTGAATTGGGCTGGTATTATTAAGTGGTTTGGGCTGGTATTTAAAGGGTTAGGTCCGAAAAGTTAAAGAAATTAAAAGGGATATTTGTTAAATACCCAATTAATTGATAAAAAATAATTAACAGATTATAAAAATGGTTTTCATGCATAGAAATGTTTTAATATAATTACTCAATATTTTAAAAATGTAACAAGCTATTTTTCTGGTAATGTAATGTAATAATGCATAGATGGGTTATAATTGCAAAGTTATTGCAATCTTAACCCAAAAATGTAAATGTGGCCATTTGTGGAATAATTAGGCTTAATGTTAATATAAATAGCAAAAGCAAATCGTAAAATTTTTATAAATTATTTGTAGTGCAATTAATGATTATTTATATAATAAAATACTGGGATAAATTAATTAAAAATCCTCAAAAATGCAGAAATTCTGGGAAAATATTATTGATGCTAATGCATGGTTTTGGACGTATATATGCATTTTGAAAATATTATAGGGAAAAATTGGGTATCAACAGCTGCCCCTCTTTACCCGGGAAGGATGAAAGAGTTGTCGGGTAAAGATATGATGGCCAATTTTGACCGAGCGAGATGGTTTGAGAGATTTAGGCCGCACTCTGGTTTCCGAGCTGCCTACATATCCCTGATTTTACAAGAATCAGGCCGTTTGTAGTTCTGAATTCATCGGCGAAATATACCGACGAAGTTACCACAAGGACGGACGCAAGATTTGGGGTATGTGAAAGGATTGCGGTCAAGTTTGAGATAGTATGAGGGAACTGGAGCGGGATTGCTCCTGTTGGGGTAATGGTTGCTCATCAGATCACCTGCAAGTAAAAATTTACTACGGGCATATATCTGTGCATGAATTAATCGACAAATCAAATTAAACTAAACATGATAAAACTAGAACAGGGTTCAAAACTAATTAAGAGAAACAAGTAAAGGAAACACAATCTAATCCTAATGATAAAAAATAGCGGCAGGTTTCTTTTAACAGAAAAAGAAAAAAAGGCCGAAAAGGAATTACAACATATAGCTCTATTGTAAACCAAGAATAGATTAAGAATAATTAATCAACGACCAAGAAGAGAAAGGAGAAGAAGAAAAAAGAACCAAAAGAAAACAAATCAAACAAACTTAAATAGCCTAAAACAGTGATTGGCATGAGATTCGGTTTTAATAACATGAAAAATAACAAGGAGGGAAAGAGAATACCTATTAAAGGGTTTAGCCAGAAAGAGTGAAATGGACGGACCTTGGCCGGATTCCGGAGGGTTTGAAAATGAGTCAAACCAACATGAATCAATTTCTCTTATCAAGAGCAACTGACTCATGTAGGTCCGAATCGTTGAATCGTTCGAAGTCGACTGTTGTAGCATTTTAGGTTTTTCAGATTCTTAGATCTGAAATCGGGTGATTTTTAGTGGGATTTTGGTGGAATCAATGACGGGAGGTGACTGAGGGAAGGGTGAGGATCATCTGGTTAAAGGTTGGGGTCGATTGGAGAAGTTTCGCAGCCGGAGGCGATTTTCGGTCGGCACAACCCTAGGGCGGCTAGGGTTTGGTTGAGACAGAAGAGAAAGAGACGGAGGGACGGTGGGCGGCTAGGGTTTTGGAGTTAAGCTTTGAACAAAATGAGGGGGGTGGTGAGTGTTTGGATAGTTTTATAGTGGGTGTGAGAGGGGTTCCCAGCAGTTTGATCTAACTTAATCAACGGCTGGGATTGATCCTTAATTAAACTGGGTCGTTTGGTTAGTGGAGGGGTAGGCCGGTTGGGCTATGGTGTTTGGGCAGGGTTGTTTGAGTGTATAGAGATAGCGATTGGGCCTGGGTATTTTTTGGCCCAGGTCCGATTTAATTCTCTTTTTAAACTAATCTAAACTACTTAATTAATTTAAATTAACTTAAAACTCCACAAAAATGTATTAATTAATTCTAACTCAGTCTAATTAGAGATTGATTGGTAAATAAATTAAGGGTGAAACAATTAATTTGACACTCATATATTTTAAAAGAAAAAATCAATTTTTACAATTTGTTCGAAAAAATGACTAAATTTAGCAGTTAGTTATTAAAACTACATTACATCAAATAATCATCATCCGTTTGTTATTTTATTCAGTTAATTATAAATAATGAATATATAATTCCTTGATAATAATGATGCGCCTAATTACGCAAATTTAAAAAATTTAAAGGATTAATATGAATATCCAATGCAAAATAAATTCACAATTAACTCTAAAATTCAACAAAAATTTGTGAAATTAATTTATTTTATTGAATTTTGTAGGAGTATATGGTGGGTGAAAAATCACATGCTCACAACTGCCCCTCTTTGCTCGGAAACAACGAAGAGTTTTCAAGCAAAGACAAAGTGAGCAGTTGTGAACGACTTTTACCCATTCGCATGCTCCATGTGAAGCGTTTTTGAAAAGTTTGACCGAACCCTGCCCTCAGAGGTTGCCTACATATCCTTGGCTATAAAGGAATCAGGTCAGTGTAGTTCTGGAAGTTTTGGTAGCTGGGACTACCGAGTAACTGTGGTTTTACTGCGGTTGCTGCTGTTACTGCTACTGATCTCCTTATTACACCCAAGTTCAAAACGAAGGACTAACTAAAACCTATCAACTGCTAAATTACAAGATTCCTATCTAGGACTTGGTCTTGAGTCTTGATCTTTTGCTGACTCTAACCTGGATCCTGGTGCTTGTTAATCGCAGATGCTGTTTTTGTCTTATCGTTCCTCGGATCAAAGCAGGATATACTGGACGGATGACTTCAATTTCGTCCTGAATAGTCCACATCCTCCCCGTTTGTGCACTTTTGGATTCAATCTTCTCTTTCTTCTTTTTTGTTTTGTTATTTTTTTGGATCGAAACTTCTTCTTATGGTCGTCTCGAGTTCCAATTTCCTAGAAACGTAATCTGCAAAAAATCAAAACAAACGAACAAAATTTTCTGCCCCAGTTTTCACTAGGAAAATTTCGTGAGTTATTGTAACAAACTCTATGTTACTTCATTATTGAAAGCAATGAAAAGCCGGGACTGTTGTACCTGGAGTTACTGCAGACTAGGGAGTGGATACCCTATATCTCAAAGCGGGATCAACTAGGGGTTGGGAGCCCTATGTAGCAGAAATGAAATCAACTAGGGATTGTGTACTCTATGTTGGAAAAGAAATCAACCAGGGAGTGTATACCCTTGATTGGAAAAGAAAGCATCAACCAGGGAGTGTATACCCTTGATTGGAAAAGAAAAAAATCAACCAGGGAGTGTATACCCTTGATTGGCATCGACTACGGGAGCGTGTACACCCATGTCGGGAAAAAGTGTAATTGGGGATTGGAGGCCCCATACTACTTTGAGTTATTTTCAACTTCAATTCTTTAGCTCTTCTTCTTCTTCTTTTTTTGAGGAAACTTCCCTTTCTTTGGAGTCAATGCTGCAAAGCTCCTTCTAGTTTTCACGCCATTCCTTTTGATTGCACCTGCTTTTGGATGGTCGCTTTTGCACCCGTTTCCTATTTTCAAACAAAGAACAATTTGTTAGTTTGGAA
>ML442911.1:96022-120963 GCA_005239535.1 Nicotiana rustica | reverse complement strand
CCAAAATAACTTGCATAATTAAACTACAAAGTAATGAATAAAAGATGTAAAAATAAATGTTTTTCTTCTCTAAGCCGTATTCCACAGGCGTCTCTTGTCTCTAATGGCATCTCCCCTTTCAAGTTGTGTTTTTGGGTCTATTTAGATGTTTGGGACATACCCTAAACGTGTAGGAGACTTCTACTCAAACTGGGAAACACTTAAAATATTTAAAACTCGGATTGGATCAGACGAAGGACCTGGCTTTATGGCCCAAACGCCTGGATAAAGCCAGGCCATGCCTGGCGTTATGGCTCAAACGCCTGGATAAAGCCAGGCTAGGCCTGGCCTTAAGGCTCAAACGCCTGGATAAAGCCAGGAAAGGCCTGGTCTTAAGGCTCAAACGCCCGTCTATAGCCCGGGGCACTCCTCTTCGCCTCTTGAGCGTATTTTCGACATTTTTGCATCTATTAAGCTTGACTTCCATCTCCAATTCACCTACGCATGAAATAGACTCCATTATGCACATACAAAGTGTATTTTTATCATTAACGCACATAAAATGTAACGCATATAACGTGTTAAACCATGAATTCTAGCCACACATCAATATTGTTAAGTCCAAAATCAGCTAACGAAGCTATCCGAGCCATAAAATCAAGATTCCGAGGTTGTTTACCAATAAGTCAACTCCCAGCTGACTTTTCCCAGTCTTAAGCCAATTTAAGAGACTAAGTGTCTCAGTTCTCACCACGACCACTGCGAACCCAAAGCAACCAAACCAATACAACATAAATAGGATAAGCAACATATGATAGAGCAGAAACGTGGGACACATGGCTATTACCCTTTGAACGACCGACTGGGTCGTTACAATGGACTTGCCTTATTTATGTATAACTGTGATGAATTTCCCTAGAGATGGATCTTATCCAAATCATTTATATATTTGGGGATAAATTACCAGTAGTCTTGATTGGCTTTATATGGTACCGAGTGACTGACAGTCAGTTATATGTGTGTGTGTATGTGTATATATATATGGGATGTATATTCCCTGGGATGGATTGGCTATATACAGTACTAAGTGACTGAGTAATTTGTGATCGTGTGTACATGAGGTTCTCCACCGAGTTGAATCACTTATAGAACGCACATTGGCATGTAGACATAGAGATGTTATATTCCTCATATCATTTAGAATTGATCTATTTTACTTGTACGACATTTAACTGTTGAACTTGACAGCATGCCTACATTTCACTACTTTCATCCCGGTTAGTCTTGTTGATTATTGCGTTAGTTGTACTCACACTACACCCTGCACCTTGTGTGCAGATCCATGTGCTTCCGGATACGGCGACTGTTAGATCTCGTAGTTTTATCGGTTGGAGACTATCAAGGTAGCCGCTTGACGTCTACTGACCTTGACTCTCTTCCGTGCAGTCATTATACTGTTCTTTATTTTTAGATAGTGTTTTTATCAGTCAGACATTGCTATCATTTAGATGCTCATATACTCAGTGACATCGCGCTTTGGGAGTGTTTTGTATATGTAATTGTGAGGTTTTCTATTGAATTTAAATGTTATGTTTTCAAACTTAAAAGATACTATGGTTTGTTAAGATTTTCATATTGCCTAGTAATTAGATAGTCGCCATCACGACATGTTAGGATTTTGGGTAATGACAAGTTGGTATCAGACCCTAGGTTACATAGGTCGCACGAAGCATGAGCAGGTTTAGTGAAGTCTTGTGGATTGGTACGGAGATGTCTGTTCTTATCTTTGAGAGGCTGCCGAACACTTAGGAAAATTCCACCTTCTTGTATTCTATCGTGCGAAATTGATTTAGCTTGTTCATAACTCTTTGAATTTCTTCCACACATTCGTGTGCGCATATGAGCACTCGGTATTAGTTGTGCATCACCAAGTTGTGATTCCATGAACGAGGTTCGTGATGTGTATTTTATATTTTTGTGATGGGCCAGTCAAGATGACTTGAGTCTAGGGTTAGACCGCAGCTTAAGCTCGGTAGTTTCAGTTGTGAGAACTTGTGTGTTTTGATTTATGCGTTCGGTAGTGTCCCTATGAGTGAAATTTTATGATCGATGATCGGTTGGATGACAATATGGTGGTTTTAATGTGATGAGGATATTTTCTCTTGGTGTCTATATTGATTTGATGTATAGTCTCAAGTATGAATATGTTGAAGAATCTTTCACGTTGTTAAATTGTGGTACAAATTAAATTCTCATGTCTTGTTAATGAGTTTGGACTCAGAAAGAATAAGTGATTGCGTAGTAATTGTGGATGCGAAAGGGTATAACAAGATTCCAATTTGACTTTAAGCAGGTGGCTTATCTCCTGGGGAGTAATCTACATAGGTGTGTTCTTTATAAGTTTGAGTGGAGTTTCTTTTCTATTAGCAGGGTGTATGTGTTAAGATTTGAATTTGAATCTGGTTGAGAAAGTCAACTTGACTGTCGTGAGAATGAAGGCGATCCTAGCAGATAATTTGAGGTATTTTTATGGTTTGTGTTACCTGAGTGTGTGAAGCATTTTCGTTGAATTGACTGCAGGATTATGACAATGGTAGAGTATGGGTATGGTCGGTTATCAGATGTTTTATTATATGGCTTTGATCCATGTGGGGGAGTCTGCTATCTACGATTTGATTGCACGATTATGTGTTATATTGGTTTTGGTCTGAGGCATGCTTGTAGGTTAGTTATGACTCGCAGAGGTTGAGATCAAGGATGCCTTGAGTAAGGAAATTCCTAGATACGGGTTATATTGCACTTTATGACTATATGAAAATCATGGGATGAGTGAGTTGTTTTTTGTGAAGGATGTAGTACACACGAAGTATGAATTAGATTGGTGGTGTTAAGGTAGGGTTACTTCTTTAGGTGTTGTTTTGCTAAAGGGGCATGTGTCTTTCGGCCCATTTGGGCGGTGTAATTTGGATTTGAGCAAAGTGGGTGACTCTCGAAAGGGTTCTAATGGATTCAAAATGTATATCTAGCAATTGAAAAATTTTCGGATTCGTATATCACTAGAATCAGTTATTTACATTGGATGGATTTGAGACTTGCGGTAATTCTGTATGACTATGGATTCTACATTCCATTATAAGAAAGGTCAAAGAACAATTTTTAGTTCACATAAGGTCTTTTCAGAGTGGGCATTCGGTTGTGGTACTTATGGGGGTGCTTAAGAATAATACAATGTCTTATGGGCCTTAGGGCAGTGTAGTTATATGTTAGGATGTCTTGTAGTGAGCTTTAGGTAAGGATCGTGGAGTTCTGACAAGGAGAAGTGTCAACTTGAGGGTAATTCAGAAGAAAGTCGGAGAAAATAGGACGACTAGATAGTAATCTGGACCAGTTTGGCAATGGTATGATCGATTCTTTGGGTTCCTACAATGTGGTGAGGCTTTACAAATGTTTTGGTGGCAATACTCTTGGATTTGGTGACCTGCGTGGTTTGGTCGAGTTAGAGGAATTCAGTCGGATAGCTTGGTTGTGTGCAAATGAATTTCAAAGTGTTCTTGATGGTTTCTACCATGGTTTGAGCAGGATATGTCCTACCGGCGTGAGGAACATGTCGTGTATTGTTATTTCCTCCTGTATGGGATCAAGAGGAAGGTTTCTAACCAACCGAGTATGTAAATTTATGGTGAACCAGAATTGATAGTGAGACTCTTGTGCTTGTCACATGGCCACCGTCATAAGGCTCCGGCCAAACTAACGCAACTCGGAGACGTCTGACTGTTGCCATAAAATCACAGGCCTTCATTTACTTCGAAAAAACTTCGAAAAGAACTGGTTAAAGGTTGTGCCAACCTAAACGGTAAGAGCCCAAGTCGCCCGCTGCATTAAAGGTTGTACCAACCTAAAGCGTAAGAGCCCAAGTCGCTAGCTAGTCGTATCGACCTTATGCATAATATCCCAAGTCACCAGCTACGGGTCATACTGACACAAAGCGCCTCAAGGCCAATTTAAAAACCTGAGGGCCGTTGAGCTCGAGTCGAAACCCGACTCAGAGACTAAGCCCGATATAGTTAACTAAAGCGCCTCAGGGACAAAAAAGCGTAAGAGCCTGAGTCACCCGTTACACTAAAAGTCGTATTGACCTCACGCGTAAGAGCCCGAGTCGCCAGTTACGGGTCATACCGACACAAAGAGCCTCATGGCCAATTTGAAAACCTGAGGGCCGTTGAGCTCGAGTCGAAACCCGACTCGGAGACTAAACCCAATACGGTTAACTAAAGAGCCTTAGGGAAAAAAAGCATAAGAGCCCGAGCCGCCAGCTCAGAGAGCCCCATGGCCAATTTATAACCCTAAGGGTTTCATCTCAAAGTCCAATTCGCCGGACCAACTACCAAAAGGAAAATCAGATCAAAGAGTATTTCATATATATATGTGTGTGTGTGTGTGTGTGTGTGTGTGTGTGTGTGTGTGTATTACAAATGCATATTTACAATGCTCCCACAAGAGTCTTATGCAAAAAACAAAGCATAAAATTTATTCTATTCTCGGGACCATCTCCCTCAAAGGCCCCTCGGACCAGATCCCACGGCGGCCTACAATTATCAGCATCAGCTCAAGAGAGGAAAAATCTGGCATCAGTCTCGTCCGCTTCAGCCTGATTTATCTATTCCGAGAGGTCAAAGCCCCTAACATGTATCTCCTCGAGGGTCTCCCTCCGGGACTTGCATCGGTCATACTCATTGCACATCCTCTCTCTATTTAAAGCCCCTCCCAGCTCAGCTCGTGCATCGACAGCTGCTTTCAAGTAAATGACCACCTTCTTATCGGCCTTCACTCGAGCTACCTCAGCTTCGGTCCGAGCATCCACAACCTCTGACTTCATATTTAGAAGATCAGCCTCGAGCTTGGAAATCTTGCTCGACTGAACCAAGCTATCTTCCCGGGCATTGCAAAGTTGTATCTTGAGGTCAACAGCCTTAGCCAAAGTATTCCTTTGGGCCGCAATATGTATGCCTACTTGCACTTTCAACACTTGATATTTGAACCTAACTTACTCGACCTCACCCCAAAGGTACTCCAACGCTTTTGTTTTTTCCTGCAACTGAAGTGCCAACGCGTTAGCTCCTAAAAGCCAGAAAGAAGGCACATACCCCCTACTGGGTAAAGGTTACCTGGCGCTCGAGTTTGACTTTATAAACCAGTCTCTGATGCATCTCCACTCGAAGATGTATCAACTATTTTGTCTTCCCGTTACAAAGAAGCTTGAGAGATCTATTGTTGCCCAAAAGCTTCCCGCAATCAGGCCTTAAAACGAAGCAACTCGGCCTTGAGGTTGTCAAAAACCTGCAAAAGAAAAACTTCGGTTCAAAAAATGAAGATTCATAGCCAAAAAGCCAGCAAGGCCAATCGAGACTCACCTCGGAACAGAGCTGTTAGGCCTCCTTAAAAGTTGAACATGCATCTAACGGTTTGGCCCCATCGGCCCCAGCCAAACCACTCGCAATAGAAGTATGCCCGCTCGAAACCTCAATAGATCTGAGCGGCCCTTGGTCTGAAACATCCGTCGAAGTACCTTCGAGGGCAGAAGTAGATGACGGTGAATTTCTCTTGCTCTTCCTCTCTCGCGGAACCTCTTCTTCAAAATTAGAGGTTCCAGGCCTGGCAGAACCAGCAACATTAGAAGGGCCCCCGACCCGAGCTGTAAATACAGAATCTTCCTCACAAGAGTAGCCGACGTCCGCAGAATGGCCGACGTATATAAAGCTCTCCTCAGCAACGACGTGTCCTTTATGCCTCCAAGAAGGCCCCCCATCAAGAATGTCCTCATCCATAGAGGATATTTTTCGACTATTATGCTCCCTCGGGCCTTCACTCTCCTCGAAGGGACACAACCTCATTCTGGAAAACCCACCAATACTTGTGACATAAGAGTTAGTACACACCAAAAGAAACATTCATCAAAATGGGATACCGCACGACTCATACCGTGGTGCTTTGCCTCCCATCTGCCCCTTGAGAGGTCATTCCACTTGCACTCGTCATATGTCGAGGAAGCTGTCAACTTCTGAGTCCAGTCCACAAGATCGGGGACTTCTCCAGGCATCCACGAGACAGCTGAAAAAGAGAAAAAGAAACACCCTTATACGTTTGAAGTTCCATTTCTCGGGAAAAGGCAGGAACTCCATTGGAATGACGTCGATGCTCCTCACTCAAATAAATTGACTCATCCATCCCCTGTTTTGGTCCTCCTCATCACTGTCAATAAAAGTCCTCGTGGACCGACGTCGTAGCACAATCATGCCTCGACAATGTAGAGGCCAGTATAGCCCAATGAGGTGGTTGAGGATAAAATCAAGCTCTACCCTTTAAGTGAAATACCTCATAATCAGAACTATCCGCCAAAAAGACGGATGAATCTGTGCCAAGGTAACTCGGTACCTTTTACAGAACTCAAGCACAAGTCGATCGAGGGGGCCCAATGTAAACGGGTACGTATACACGGTCAAGAATCCCTCTACGTAGGTCATGATGTTTTCATCTCGAGAGGGTATCCGCAGCACCACATTCCCCCCCCCCCCAGCCGCAGTCTCTCCTCATGCCCTCGAGTTGGTCTTCCTCTATCGGTCGAACGAACCTCGAGGCATTTTCTTGATGGCCCGGGGCATCGTAGGGTTTCTCTACCGCAAAGTCCTATTTTATAGCAAAACAATACGAGGTCAGCTCGCCATACGCCGGCGGTATGCCACCGGCCAGGCTGGGGGTAGTGGAAGAATTTCCCTCTTCTTAGTGAACGGATTCAGGAGCAGCAGCCATAGTTATTCAAAGCAAAGGTATAAAGGGAGGAGCGGAACTCGTTTTCACAAAGATGGAAAAGGAATGATAAAGATGAAATAAAAGCTGAGGTTTTTTAAAGGTGGCTAACTAACTGCCTTAAAGGCCATTCAATTTCTAACAAGTCGTCATGGAATTTGGGGAAGTGTACCGGCGCGGCCACCTCGGCCACTTCACAGTCACGTCACATGAATAGCACCGTCGTAGGAGGTTCGAGGAATCGAAGCTGGCAGGCCGACCTAACCTCGAGAAGGTGCCCGATCTCGAGGAAATCTACTATTGCAAGTACGAGTTCCGATGAAGCAAAGTATCAAAGCATAAAAATCATTTTTAGGGGAAAAGGTTACGGAACTAAGTTTATGCAAAATATGATGAAAAATGTTCTATTTCAAAAAAATATAGTTACAAAGTGTTCTTTACGAAAATTCCCCCGAAGGATACCACATAAAAAAGGAAGAAAAATTATTCTATGTCTCCACCGCTGCCCGAGCCGCTTTAGGAGCCCTCGTTCGATGTACTCGGCATTGTTAACACCTTCTCCAGGGCCCGGGCCTCTTCAATATCGATAGAGAGATCGAGATCTCTATCGCTCACTTCCTCAAGGTCCTGCCTCTTGGCTTGTGCACGAGCATAGGCAACCGCCTGAGTCAGCTTCAACTCAGCCTTCTCATATATCTCCGTTGCCCGATCGTTTCCAGCAGCGGCATCCCTCTTGTACAAGGATACATATTCACTAGCCTCGGCCTTGGCCGCAGATAGTGCAACAGCCTCCTCCTTAGAACCTCGGAGAAGATCTTGGGGCGAGGATAGCTTCCCCCAAAGCACCTCCCTCTCCGAAGCCGCGACATAATTCAGCCGAGCCAGTTCCATGACTTCGGCGTCTTTGGCCGCAACCTCTCCTCGAAGCCGCTCCACCAGGGCATCCTTCTGCGTAATATGAGAAGCTGAAAGTAAGTCAATCAACACCAAAATGTTACAACTAAAAGGTGAGAATGTTGATACTACCACACCGGCTCGAAGAAATTGGACCTCTCCCGAAGTACTCTCTCCAAGGTTGCCCGAAGGTTGGTAAGTTCCTGCTCCCTTCGAGCGCACAAAGCCTCTAGCTCGACCGACCCCACCATAAGACTCTGAAGCTCCTCTCCACGATGAGTCAACTCATCTTGCAATTTGGAGAAGGCCTGGTCATATAGCTTTTTGACTTGCAAACTCAGAAACGGGAACTCATAAAGCAAGAATAGAAGATCAGATAATAAGCATGTTGTTCTCGAGCGTCACCTTCTTTTGGAGCATCTCGTCTTCCTCGAGTGTAACTAGGACATCAACATCGGTCTCCTCATATACCCCATCGAAGTAGTCTATGAATGTGTCCTCCTCCCCACCAGAGGTCTCTGGACCAAGGACACCCCTGACTTGAGCATCCCGTATCTCACCTGTAGAGAATGACGGGCCCGAATGAAATCTACCAGTGACGTCGGCCTCCATCAAGGTTTCTTCCCTATCTCAGAAAGATCTAGTAGCAGGCCCCCCGAGATCCTCAACACGGACTGTGCCATGTCTGATAAGCATATCGGGGATTGCGTCTAAACCCTCCTCAAGGGTCTTCACTACAAACGGCAGGTCCGCATCGGCCGCCTCAAGCACATCATACGACCGCTCAACAGCCCTCGAAGCCTCAGTGCTTTGCTTTGCCCTTTGTACCAAAGGGCAGGCATCGTTGCTCTCATCCTCGGTCCGTAGGCTCTTAGCGGCCATGGAAGACAAGACCATGGCATCGGTCTTAGGCCTCCGAGTCTTTGACCTTTTTGATTCTGGGGACCCCGTTGGGGCCTCTTTCTTCCTTTTCCTATCTTGGGTGGCATTTAGGGCCTTTTCCTCACTAGGTGGGGGCGGCATCATCAACACGCCTTCCCCAATGCCTGCACAAGTATATTATGTCAAAAGGCATCATAAGCAAAAAAAATCTCAGAAAGAATGTAAAAGCAGTAGCAACAAGAACGTACCATGGTTCTTGGCCAGCCATCGTGTTTTGGCTAGCTCACGCCATACACGTTAGTTGCGTGGGAAAGTAGGGTCTAAAAGTTTGATCCACCTTGGAAGGTCCTGAATCGCACCGAGAAACCAAACACTGGCTGCACAATTAAAATAAAGTCATTCGAAAGAGAAGGAGACAACGAAAGCACACTGGAGTCGAAGGTAATTACGTTTCATGTTCCACTCCTCCGGGAATGGAATTATGTCAGCAGGGATGATATCGGAGGTTCTAATTATGATGAATCGGCTCATCCAACCCTGATCCCTATCCTCGTCGATGCAGTCAAGGAACGCCTTGGTGGATCGACATTGTAATTTAATAAGGCCCCCACGGAAAAGTCGAGGGCGATATAATCTGATCAAGTCATTCCCCCGACCATGTTGGTAATATAAAGAAACATGTATACAATCCTCCAAACAGAAAGATAGATCTGACCGAGTGTCACTCGGTATTGGCGGCAAAAATCGAGAATCATCGGAACAACCGGCGGGGAAGAAGAGTTGACGGGGCCTAAGGTGAAGGGGTATGTATAGATGCTAAGGAAGCCAGGCTTGTGCGTGAATATGCTTTCATCGGCCATAGGGATATCTACTCGGGCTTCCTCCTCCCAGTGGAAGTCAATTTTCACCCTCTCAATATCCGATATTACACTTATATATCGGGATATGGGCTCACATCGGCCCGGTGTAGTAGAGGATTTTTCTATTGAAAAGTCAGAAATGGTGTCGAAAGGGACAGGAATGCATTGTTCGATAGTAGGAGGGGATTTTGATTTACCCTTAGACGGGTTTGATGTAGTAGTAGCCCCCTCCGTTTGTGGAACCATTTTGGAAGTCTTTGCCATGTCGACTATCGAGCTTTGTAGTGAGAAGATGAGAAAAGCGTGAGCTGACAAAAGATAAGAAGAGAGAACACTTAGATAAAATATGATGGTTTGAAGAATAAGATGCGAAACTAGGAAAGGGCAAGTGATTGTAGTATTTATAGTAGTCCTTTGGCTAGACTTGAAGCGGGAAAATCCAACCTGTGACGGTTCATGGGCCTCTTGGGAATTGTGTTGACAGCGACCTCTGCACAACTTTTCCTGTCACCTCATTTAATGCTCTGAAGGAGCTGACATTATAATAGGAGTGTCGAGGGGGCGGAAGGTCAAAACCATTTCTTATCTCTTCATTCTACGAAATGATGGGACTATCAGTACACGTCTAAAATCGGAGAGCCCGATTTTATGGCCACTTTGGTGAAAACAAAGGTTAGAAGGCCCGATCTCGGCATCCAGGGGCACGTCGAGGGTCCCCAAAATCGAGGCTATAAAAATCAAGGGTCGATATTAAAAGGCAAAAACTCCCAAAAGGCACGTGATTAAAGCTGACAAAGTACACAAAATAGTACAAGCCCGTACCGTGGCATTAAATGACTGTACCAATCATATCTCATTGCATTAATTACACATGTACTATGTTGGGATCCCCCCCATATATAAAGGGGACCCTTGTCACTTTTTAAGATATATGATATTCAATACAAGAACAAGAACATTCTCTGCTCTCTAACAAAAACATCCTCTACAATTGTGTCATTAAATTATTGCTTCTCATTTATTATGTTCATGAGTTATTCTTCATTTGTTGCTTTTTATTGACCATAAATAGGCCAACCTTAAGGCATTAAATATTGTTATACTGTTATCAATAGCCCATAATCAAGCTTCCCGAGCTCGACCTCGAGGCCTGCCCGACCACTCTCGAGACTGGCCTCTTCGGAGCCTGGTTTGCATAACCTAGTTCTTTTCGGGTTTATTTCATTCTTTTCGTCTCATGCTTAGCATCTACTGCCTAAAGAACCGGTATTAAAATAGATCACATATTTTTAGAACCACATAATCAAGTATAATTGTAATTACCATTTTCAAGGTAAACACCTTATTTGTGAACTCTTGTTTTTTCTACCTTACTTGTTTACTCTGCTAAATGCTATATAAACCTTTCACATTCTGATTTTCAAGACATAGAAAAAAAAACACCTACACACACACGCCTATGCTTACAAAGACAAGATGAGACACAAGCTCATGCTTACCAACCTATACTCACATACTTACACTCACACAACTTGAGTTCTGTCTATCACTTCAATTTGCTGCACTATCTAGCCGGCTGAAAGCCAAGGCTAGATTCTTGGATTCCATTGCCTTCACCTTCCTGTTTGCTATCTCCTTAACTGGTATGCCTCAATTTATGTTATCATGTTATATTCTATATGCTATGTAGCTAGTTTACTATAGACATCAACATGCTTCTGTTTTGATATTTCTTTACTTGCCATCTCTTTCTCAATTGCTATGCTTCATCCCTTATTCTCTATGATTTATATGATTAGCTTAATTCGAACAACGATATGTCCTGTTTATTATATGTTTCCAGTTTACTTTCTAACTAGTATGCTTTAGTCTTTATTACCTCTTTGTCCCACATGTATGTGTGGTTAGTGCTTCAAATTCCAACATGCTTCTACTAGATATATAGTTCATGTTTTGTTTCTTTTTTTAGTAGCTATGTCTTAGTTCATGTTATCTTGTTCCGCTTATTGTAACTTCAGTATGTGTCTCTGCTTAATACATGTCGATATGATTCCACCTAGTAATGATTAATAAATTAAGTCAACCTCAGCAATGTGAAACCTTGTTTGATTCAACTGTGACCCTGTTTAGTTCTGTCTATAATTTAAGTGTTCCTGCTCTTGCTGTGATTGTTTAATTACTGATACCCATGTCCGAACCATTCTGCTGAAATGTGGTTATGTTCTGTTTGTAGTCTTGTAACTTGTTTCTATTCACTTCTGAAAATCAAACTGCTTTTCTAAGATTATCCCCTACCCTTATATACTATTTTCAAACTTCTACTCTTAGTTATCTAGGGTCCTACCACCACCAGTGTGAGCACTGCCTAGGGTCCATAAGACTCCTCCAAACTCTGACACACTGGGGGTGGTCTTCCAATCATGTACACCTATTTATCTGAGAAAGGTTCTAGTGTGAGCATTGTCCGGGGTCCCTGAGGCCTTCGGGAACTTTGACACGCCAGAAGCCCATTTGGGTATTATGGATGGACTACCTGTGGACATCAGACTTGCTTGCTTGAAGGCCTGGCTTCCGGGTTGATGTTGTGCCTGCTAGGGCTCCCTATAGTGTAATGAATAGCTTTATGTAATTCATTCATATTGTTCTATAATAATGTAATAATCCTTGTAAAAATAGATATGGGGTTATTGGTAAAAGCTAGGGAGGGATTGTTATATATCGTTGATAGGTTCGGGTAGAAATCATGCCTATAGGTTGTTGTGGTGATTCATTATGTGCACACCATTAGAAATCATGCCCATAGGATCTTGTCTCAACGTTTGAAATCTGAAGTTTCATACTTTGCATCCTAGAAATCCTGTTTATAGGTCGTTTATCAATTATGCATCAAGTACCCATATTTTATGCATATTTTCAAATCTCAATGTGCATTAGAGATCATGTATATAGGATCTTATTTGTGTAACTTAATACACTTGCCTGGAAATTTGTTTAAAGTTCCTGCTCACATAGATGTTATGACATTAGGAGATAAAAGTCAATTTAGATATCATGCCTATAGGGTGAACTAACTTTTCAAACGTAGAAAGCATGTCTATAGGAAATAAATAAATCAGTTTCAGCACCTAGAAATCATGCCTATAGGAATTAATTAATTCTGTGAATTAGAAATCATGCCTATATGAATTAATTAATTATGTAAATTAGAAATCATTCCTATATGAGTTAACTAATTCTATAAACTAAAAAGCATGTATATAGGAAATAAACAAATCCGTTCTAACACTTACAAATGATGCCTATAGGAGTTAACTAATTCTGCAAATTAGAAAGCATGCCTATAGGGTCAGAGATGAAAACCTGCCTGTTAAAATCAGTAACTCATTTATGAACTATGTTATAGGTCTATGATTAATAGTTGTAGATACCATGCCTATAGGATTCTGTTCTGGTCATCACTTAGGCAAACTTATAGGAATTCTGGGGCTAAAAAGAATTGTGATTTAGTACTGCTTGAAGTTTGCCCAGATTTAGAGTTTTAACAAAATCACTAGGAAAATTGATGGGTACTATTGTTTGCTTTAATAAAGTGTCATCATATATTCTGCTTATGTTCATTTAGATATCCTTCCTATAGGGTCTTAATTTGATAAAAGTTGTTTGTTGTGGCTGCGTGCATTTGCTGTTTACTTGTGGAGGTTAACATGAGCCCCTATTTGCTCTTTATGTGACAGTCCTATCTGAATTTTTGTTTGTCGCTTACTTTTCTCATTTTTAGCAACCTAAGTTGGTCTAGAACCACCTTAAATAGAGGTCCTAAACACCTCCAAGACCATAGGTTAGGGACGAGTAGTGCACGCATAAGGCACGAGTTAGAAGTTATTACAACGTTTAAGTAACAATTGAAATATAGTAAATGGGTAGTAAAATAGATGATGACCTGTGCGCCAATACTATGTGTATCACCCCAACCTGGGGAAAGTTACCAAGTATTTCATAGAAATGATCCTATAGGCTAGAAAACTTACACCCCTTTAATTCCTGTTTTAAATAATAGTTGTCTAAATTGCTGTATTTTTCTTTAAAGACTAATTCGCTTAATTAAGTTTGGCTGGGACCCACCGTTGTGGACCTCGAGGGGTGCCTAACACCTTCCCCTCAAGTAATTTCGAGCCCTTACCCGATCTCTGGTGATGCAAACTAGTTTCATGAGTTAATTACACTAGGTGCCCTAATGCACCTTAATCCGTTAGGTGGCGAATATTCAAATCCCATATCCCATCCCAAAAGGAAGGGAGTTTTCTCAAAATGGTCAAAACCCGGACTCCGCGGGGAAAAGGGGGAGCGCGACAGCATGATGACTCTGCTGGGATAACCCTTAGGCTCCTACCATAACGAACCTGGTTTTTGTGAATTAGTCTTTAAGCATTCTTTATTCTGTTAATACTTGCACACCCTTCCCGTTTCCCACTTTATGTGTATTTGTTTGCCTATTTTTTTAAGCATTTACGATTTCTCTTTCTTGTTTTTTACTCTTTATTATGGAAACTGACTTGTCTTTTTGTTTTCTTTCTTTTAAACGCTTTTTCAATTATTAAATACCCGATTTATTATTTTTTTTACGTGCAAATAAATGAAAACGTGCTATTTCTATTGCATAAATCATGTTCAACATCATATTCCACTCGTGCGTAATCGATGCCATAGCAACGCTTGATGAGTGTTTGCGCTCTTCCTATATATCACCCCTTTGAATTCGGAAGGCTTATTTGCGGTAAACCTAGTCCATCGGCGGTGTAGCCGATGGTTCCATGCCTTTTCCCCTCAACTTGTCTGCTTGAGGGTTCCAGTCGATCGGCGGTGTAGTCGATAGGAACCTTACTCTGATTTATTGTACATGCATCATGGTCAAAACCTAGCTAGGGTTAATATGTTGTCCATATAATAACCCTTTAGGAAAAGCCTTGTCCAAAAATCCACTGGGGTTAAAATAATCCCAACGGATGCAACCACGATCTGTGCATTAATTTGGAGAAATAAGTGCCAATATGCTAATCACTGATGTATAAGTAGTCGAATCTGGAGGGAAAAAGGGCCTAACCTTATTTGTTTTGCAAAAATCAGGCACGAAGTCCCCAGGTTCGACACGGTCCAAAGAATACCACCCTTGTTGCTGGATTGGTGAGAGGACCTTTCGCCAAGTGAAAAATATCATGTGAAGAGGGTCCTCGGAAAGTTACCCTATTTATTGGATATCCAACAAAACAATATGTTGATCGAGGCTGCCAATATGTTCTGGGACGGAGAAAGGTCCGTGTTCCATTTTTTTCAACGTAGAAATGACCCCTCTGTTGATACCCAATTGTTCCCTATAATATTTTTAAAATGCATATATAGCTTCAAAACAATGCATGAGCATCAATTAATATTTTTCATAATTTCTGCATTTTTCTATGGATTTTTGTTAATTTATCCTAATATTTTATTTATATAAATAATTACTAATTACCGCACAAATGGTTTCATAATAATTTTATTGCTTAATTTTTATCATTTATATTTATTCCAAGCTTTAATTATCGCATGAATAGCCACATTTATATTTTTTTGGATTATAATTGCAATAACTTTGCAATAATAGTCCATGTATGCATTATTACCTTATTTCGCCAGAAAATAGCTTTTTATGTTTTTATAATATCAAGTAATTATGTTAAAATGAATTTTATGCATGAATATATTTTTTTATAATTTGTTAATTATTTTTACAAATTATTTTATTAAGTAATTAGATATTTAACAAATAGCCCCTTTGAATTCATTTTAGTTTCGGACCTAACCTGATTATACCAGCCTAATTAATTAAAATCCTAGCCCAATCCGCCCCAGCCCAAACTAAATAACCCTTACCCGACCCTGAGCCTTCTCTAATCGTGGCCGTTGATCTCTGAGATCAACGGTCCACATTACCCCTTTCCTTTTTTAATCTTACCCAATCCCTAACACCCTCATTTCTCTTATTTACGCCGTCCCTGAATCCCTACCTCCCCTCTTCTCTCTCAAACACTCACCCTAACCCTAGCCGTTGTCACCGGAAAACCTCCGTTCCATGGGATTTCTCTGTAATTTTCGGCCCCTGCCGGCCTCTCACATCTTCTTGTTGTTCGATTATGTTAATTTATGGAAGAACCTCGAAGAGATTCAACCCAGATTTTGTTCAAAACCGTTTCATAGGCCTACCTATTTCCGTCTCTGTTTGTAAGTATTATTTTCTTCGTGTTTATGGCTCAAATCTATGATTTTAAACCAGGTTCCTTTCATCTCTGTCATTTTTTTAAAACCCTAATCTTATACTACTCGAATTTGTTCAGATCCTTGTAGATCTAAGACATTCTTAAGTTCTTTTGCCATTTTTCTTTAAAACTTCATGTGTTTCCTTACTATTGACCGATTTTTTTTATCTTCTCAAAAAGCGAGGGTTTCATCCTTTTAAAGTTCTTACAAAATACCAAGTTTTTCAGTGTTTAACCTTGATTCTCTTTACTTGCTCGACAGTTTCTCATGTATATGCCCTAACCCTAGGTTTTCTTCTTGTTGCATTAATCAATTCAATATTTTCCCGTTATTTTTTATCTCTATCAATCAATATTAACTGATTTTATTTTGGGTTCGAATTATATTTTCCTGTTAAAATTAGTGCTTCTCTGTGAGTTTACTTATTTTCCTTATTTCTGACTTTAATTAGTATTACTTGCCCTAATTAGACTATTAGTCTGATTTAGGGATTTAATTGACTCTTGTATGGTCAGTAATCGATTCACTTACCTTATTTGAATCCCAATTTGAGTCGTTAAGGGATTCTCTAAATTTAAGGGTTCCTTTCCGGATTCTTTTATGTGAATTGATTGAGTTAATTCCTCTATTAACTGATTGATTACCTTAGTTTATGAACTCTGATTTTCTTTACCTTAATTGTTTTACTTTGCTAAGTGCTATATAAACCCCACTCTGATTTTTCTTCGGGACACGAACACATTCAGAAAGAAACACACACACACACAAACTCTTGCTCTTATTCAAACCTTTCTGTTACTTGTGTTTGCTACACTGTCTAGCCAGCTGAATGCTAAGGCTAGACTATTGGGTTCTGCATCCTTTTACCTTCATGTTTGCTATTTTAACTGGTATGTCTCTCCTCCTATTGTCATTCATTGTGCTATGAAGCATAAAGTTTAAACCTATGTGCTTCCTGTCTATTTTTCTAATTCTATGTAGTTAAGTCCATGTCTTTCCTATGTATTGATTTTAATCAACATGACTACTTCCATTTTTCCTATTGATTTTAATTAGAAACAACTAGTTTTGTGTAATTAAACATCTGTCTTTCATGTTTGTTGATCTTAATTAGTATAACTGCTTCTGTGTAGTTAAATTCCTGTCTTTCTTGTTTATTGATCCTAACCAGCATGTCTATCTCCGTCATTAAGTCCTATTCAGTATGTTATGTAATTTGTCTGTCAACCTACCTTTGCCGGCTTTATGTCTCTGTTAATTATCTTGAGTCAACTCTCGTGAAATTGTCTTGTCCAGTATGTCAATACATTCTAGCATGTTCTTATTTGATCTAGGATACTTATCCACGTGTTTCTCAACTAGCATGCCTTCATGTATTCCTGACTTCTATGCTCCCAACCCCTGCTACCATTCTCTGTTTAGTTGTCTGATCTTGATTCTGACCCCAGCATGTTATATGCTCACCTAGTGATAAACTAAGTCAATCCTACACAATGTGAAATCTTTTTTAAAGTAACTGTGATCATGTTCTGTCTATTTGTTTGACTGCTGAAATCTTTGTTTGAAATTAAAGTGCTGAAATGACTGTGTTTGTTTCTATTTATTCTAAAAAACCAAGTTGTTTCTTAAAACTATCTCCTATTTTTATGTACTATTCTCAACTCCTATTCTTAGACTTCTAGGGTCCTGCCCCTCCAGTGTGAGCACTGCCTAGGAGTCCATGAGACTCATCCGAACTCTGACTCACTGGAGCTAGATTTTTCCACACTTGTTCACAAAACTGTTTCTTTAAAAGGGTTTCTGGTGTAGCATTGCCTGTGGTCCCTGAGGCCCCTTGGGAACTTTGACGCACCAGAAGACCATTTGGTATACTATGAGATACTGGCACACTTCAGATTTGGTTGAAGGCCAGGATTTCCAGGTTTACTGTTGGGCCTATCCGGGCTCCCTATAGCATAGTAATTTCATTATGTAATTCATTTATATCTGGTATGTAATAATAATTCTTGTAAAAATAGATACTGAGGTTATTAGTAAAACTGGGAGGGACTTTATATATAACTTTGTGTGGATCGGGTAGAAATCATGCCCATAGATTGTTATGAATATCTTTATGTATTAGAAATCATGTCTATAGGTCTTGTCTCACTCTTTGAAATCCTATATTTTCTCATTTGCATTAGAAATCCTGGTTCCAGGTCATTTACCAATTATGCATTAATAATCATGCTCTCAAACCATCATGTGTGCTTTAGAAATCACGTCCCTAGGAATTCACTTGTTGAATTTGCTTGAAAAACTCGCTAACAACTTTATTCGCCTAGATATCATGCCTATAGGAAGAACATATGAGAATCAGTTTCACCACTTGGCCGTCATGCTTATAAGGAATAAGTATAAAAACAGTTTGACATTTCGATATCATGTTTGTAGAGATAAATATATAAAATCAATTTATGTGTTTATATGTCCTTAAGTAATGCTTGTGATCATTTTCAGTGCATAGACAACATGCTTATAGGGTCTAAATAGATAAACATATGCCTTTTATAAATCAATCGCTAGTTTATTATTATGGTCTAATCCACGCTTAGATACTATGTTTACAAGATGCTGCCTATTTATCAAGTAGGCAAACCTGTAGATTGGTTAATGTTATGAAGTTTAAAACTGTGTTTGTTTGAATACTAACAAGCTCCCCAGATCCAGTAAGTAATAAAATCAGTAGGCAAACTGATTAAGTATTCACTGCCTCGTCTTAACAAATGCTGCATATTCTGCTTTGTGCTCATATAGATATCCCTCTATAGGATTTTAAATCGTTTAAAAACTATTGTTTGAGGCGTGAAATTGTTTATTTACTTGTGGAGGTAAATCTGAGTTCTTTAATTGTTCCTTATGTGATAGTCCAATTTGCTTTTGTTTGACGCCTAGTCTTCTCCTTTTAAGCACCATAGGTGAGTCTAGAACCACCTTAAATAGAGGCCCTAAGCACCTCCAGGGACATAGGTAAAGGACGGGTAATGCACGCATAGGGTACGTACTCGACACTATTAGAACGCTTAGATAATAATTAAGGGGAGGGTACTTGGGTAGCAAATGAGATGATGATCTGTGCGCTAATGCTACGTGTAACACCTCTATTTGAGGAAGGTTACCGAGTATTGCATTGAAGTGATCCTATAGGCTAATAAACCTAGAACCCCTTTAATTTTCGTTTTAAAGTAATCTCTATTTGCTTGTTTCATTTTCCTTTAAAGACTAATTCGCTCAAACTGAGCTTGGCCGGGACCCACCATTGTGGACCTCGAGGGGTGCCTAACACCTTACCCTCAAGGTAATTTCGAGCCCTTACACAATCTATGGTAAAGTAAACTGGTTTATGAGTTATTTGCTTTAGGTGTCCTAACGCACCTTAATACGTTATGTGGCAACTCTTCAAATTACTTACCCCTTCCCAAAAGGAAATGAGTTGTCCCAAAAATGTCGGAACTCAATTTCGCGAGAAAAAGGGGGCACGACATCACTCTTACCATAACAAACTTGCTTTTGTGAATTAGTCTTTAAGCATGCTTTATTCTGCTAATACGTGTGCACCCTTACCCTTCCCCTTTATGTGAATTTAATTGCCTATTTTCAAGTATTTATGATTTTCTTTCAATTATTAAATACCGTATTTATCATTTTTAACGTAAAAATACATGACAACATGCTATTTACTATTGCATAAATCATGTTCAACATCATACTCCACTCGTGCGTTATCAATCATATAGAAACACTTGATGAGTGTTTGCTCCCTTCCTATATATCACCCTTTAAATTTGGAAAGGCTTATTTGTGGTAAAACTAGTCGATCAGTGGTGCAGTCGACGGTTCCGTGCCTTTCCCCCTCAAGTTGTCCTCTTGAGGGTATAAATCTAGACCTCCATAGAAACCTTACTCTGATTAATTGTACATGCATCATGGTCAAACCTAGCCGGGTTAATGTGTTGTCCACATAATGACCCTTTAGGAAAAACCTTTTCCAAAAGTCCACTGGGACTTCAATAATCCCAACGGAGGCAACCAAGAACTATGCATTAATTTGAAGAAATAAGTGCCAATATGCTAATCACTAATGTATAAGTACTCGAATCTGGAGGGGGAAAGGGTCTAATCTTATTTGTGTTGCAGAATTGAGGCACGAAATCCCCAGGTTTGGCATGGTCCAAAGAGTACCAACATTGTTGCTAGATTGGTGGGAGGGCCTTTCGCCATGTGACAAAGACCATGTGAAAAGGTTCCTCGGAAACTAACCCTCCTTACTGGATATCGAGCCAAATAATATGTTAATCGAAGCAGCCACTATGTTCTGGGATGGAGAAAGGTCTGTGTTCCGTTTTGAAAATATAGAAATGACTTCTCTCTTGGAGGAGATAGGGGGATTCGTTGGACTACCTTAGGACAGTCCGGGTTTATTGGTGCCGAAAAATCATGGCGCTAGGGGGTTCTTAAAAATGATGGGTTTAAAAAATAACGATTATTTGGAGTGCCTGATGGAGTCCTACATACCCTTTGACTATCTCTATGAACGATATGGTCATAGAAAATCCTATCGTATCTTCATGATGAATTATATCACTTTCTTGGTTCATATTCACTGCAGTGTTTTTGTGTTCGTTGTTTGCTTCCTGGGCATGATAGTATTTCCAAGAAAAGAGGACAGGATTCACAATAGACTGTCGATGGTAGCCAAGACCTTAATGGAGGGGATCGAGGGGAAAATATATACCATTGTCCCTATGATCATAGCTCAAGTCTACCGAGCCTTGGACCGCTTCCAGAAGGGGTTCAAACACTTTGAGGATTGTAAGCTGCTACTACAATATCATCAAGAGTTTCCACGAAGGGCATGGAATGATCATATAGCCTTCCATCACCCTAAGAGAATGACTTACATCCTAAACAGGTTTTCTCAACCGAAAAATGCTATTGAATGGGTGTAGTTTCTTGACAATTTGACTGAGGACCAGGTTCAATGGATGTTTGAATGGTTCCCTACCAGCGAGTCCATCATCAGATCTAGGGAGTCTCCGTACTTGGTGTTGATCGGGTTAAGGGGCATATACCTTATGTTGCCATTAGTGTTATAAGACAGGCAGGCAAGAAGCAAGTCATACTGCGAATTTCTAAAATGAGTCACTATAGGGAATATTTTCAGGATGACGACATCTCGTACAAATATGAAGCTCAGCATATGTGGCATCTAAAGGTTATTGTGGAAAGGGACACCATCGAGCCAGACATATACCACGCAGTGCATGTACTCTTTTACCTATCAAGGTTGGAAGACAACATAACAGGGGTAGTTGAGCCGGGAATTGGTCTAGGAAACAGGGTCATAGACGAAGTTTCTGAAGCCCAAGTGAAATATAATAAACTGTGCAAAAGGGTTCATGAGTCCAAGACCGAGCATCTGGAGCAACACAGAACTTATACGGAACTGATTAATGAATGGAAGGAAAGGGATATCAAATCTAATGAAAGACTGGAGTATTTGGAGCAGGGTCTGATGGAACTAGAGGGGAAGACGAGGAAAAGAGTCGCCGACTTCTAGAATGATGAGGGAAGCGAAGGAGTACATCTAGAGAGAGTATACCTGCTGTTGGGCATGCACCACCTGGGAACCTGATCGACAGAGCCAAGAAAATCAAGCCTAGGGAAGGTCCTTCTAGGTCAAAGTAGATTATATTTACCTGCTTTTTAAAAATGTAATAAGGACAAGTTCCATTAATGACCTATCCTATTTAGTGTCGTTTTATATTCATCTACTTTTACATTAATGAAATGAGGAAATTATTGGGACTAAAATTATCCAAATAAACTTTTCGCTAGGCCTACCTCGGTCACAACGAGGCTCCCAAATTAGGACGCGAATTTACTTTCCCGCACAATGTGTTTAGATATTGAAAATACTCGATTTGGAACCCTTACTGACTTCGTTACCTTTTGATTTTCTTTCCTTTTTTGATTATTCCCATTCCCCGAGGTTGGTTCATGCATACTGGCATCATTAGCTTATCATACCAGATTCAAGGGCCCTCCACCTTCTCCTCCTCCAAGTGTACCAAAAGGAAAAGGGAAAGCTAAAATGGATGATATAAATGGCATCAGAATAGACAACACTGCACATGTTGAGAATGTAGAAACTTTCAATGGTCGGGGCACTCAGTCCCCAAATGATTTGGTTTTACGGCTTGATCAGAAGATACTTGCACTACAGGGTGAGCTTGAGCAGGTCCGTAACTTGGAAAATCTCTCCCTCACATTGAATGTAACTGAAACCCAGGACCCTGTACCACCTCATAACACACCCAACAAACACCCACATAATCCTCCCGCACCTCACCAGTATACAACCCCTCCTCAAAATAAGCATCTCCCTACTCAATACCCACAAAACGCCTACCATACCCCACAAATTATTCCCGAACCCCAAAACCCCACCAATGATAATCATTATGCCCAAAATCCTGGACTTCACCAGAACAACCCTATATATGTAGAAAGCCTACCTCACTCCACTCAACAAATCCCATATACACCAGAATCCACTGAGAATGACCAGCTCATCAAGAACATGGCTTGAGAGCTCAAGAAGTTGACAAGTCAGGTTCAGGGTGTTGAAGGGGGTAAAGGAATAGAAGGTCTGAACTATGAGGATTTATGTATACAACCGGATGTGGAACTACTGGAGGGTTACAAACCTCCCAAGTTCAAAATATTTGACGGGACGGGTGATCCCAAGGTTCATCTGAGGACTTATTGTGACAAGTTCGTGGGGGTCGGAAAAGACAAAATGATTAGAATGAAGTTATTCATGAGAAGTCTTACTGGAGATTCTCTGTCCGGGTACATAAGCTAGAATCCTAAGAAGTGGGCCAATTGGGTGAGCATGGTGTCCGATTTCATGGATAGGTTCAGGTTCAACACATAGAACACACCGGATATCTTCTATATCCAGAACTTAAAGAAGAAGACAACTGAGACTTTCCGCGAGTATGCTACTCGGTGGAGGTCGGAAGAAGCCAAGGTTATACTAGCATTAGACGAGGACCAGATGAACAAGTTCTTTGTCAGGGCACATCATCCACAATATTATGAAAGTCTAATGGTTATTCAGAACCATTAGTTCTCCGATATCATCAAACTCGGAGAAAGGATTGAAGAGGGTATTAAAAGCGGGATGGTGAAAAATTTTGAGGCACTGCAGGACACAAATAAAGCATCGCAATCAGGTGGTATATCGAAGAAGAAAGATGTGGGAACAGTATTGGTTGCCCAGGGACCCAAAACCCTATTTTTATACCAAACACCTCCACTCATATACCAAACACCTCCACCGACATACCAACCATCACCTCCCAGATATTCCCCACCTGCTACCGCCTACCACACCTATAACACCCAACATCCTATTATCAGTCACCTCCAACTCGTCCATACTACCAAAAACCAGGCCTAATTTTTACCGCAAACCACCCAGACAGTACACCACCATTCTTGAGCCCATCGACCAGTTATAGGAAAGGTAGAAAACTGCTAGATATGTCACCCCTATCCCGCTGTGGCAATGGTGAATTCATCTCAATGGGTCAATCCAAACAAGACATGTGAATATCATTCCGGCATGAAAGGACACACTATTGATGAGTGCCGCACCTTGAAAGACAAGATACAAACATTAATTGATAGTAAGGTCATACAGGCAAAGGAAGCTGCACCCCAATGTCCACAACAATCCTCTCCAAGATCATAGGGGTTGAGGGGTCAATGTGATAGAAATTGATGAAGAGTGGGATCTCGAGGGATAAATCGGACTTATTCGAGAAGGTGATGATCCTAAGAAACTTGCAGTCACACTAAATCCCATTGTGGTACAGGTAAAACCGCCAGTTAAAGTCTAGGTAGCCGCATCAGTTCCTTCAGAAGTAGAAGTAACACCACCTGCCGCAACACTCACTCCATTTGAAGTGGAGGTGGCCACACATTTCATTGTAACGGTGGCATCCACACCATCCTTCAGTTCCAATGTTGTACCTTGGGATTATATGGCCAAGGCTAGACGAAAGGGAAAGTTAAAAATGGAAGAATCAGGAGCTACACAAGGAATTACCAAAACAAGAAGCGTTTATACACCTGAACATTTAGGAGAAATTAATAAGCAAGATTCTAACAAACAACCCGTCATTAAAATTAGTCCAGAAGACCTATGAAGGAAGATACATGCAAGGTAATATCTGTCGTTGATCATCTGAACAAGTCTCCCACCCAGATATCCATCCTATCAATGCTCTGATGAAGGTGTTGAATGAAGCATACACGCCAAACAACATCATTAGTGGAGAAATAGCCAATATGGTGCGCCAAGTGCTAGAAAGCCACAAGATCACTTTTCATGAGGACGAACTGCCACCGGAAGGGTTAGGTCACAACAGGGCACTGCACATCACAGTGCAATATAAAAATAAGTTTGTTGCCAGAGTTATGATAGATGGAGGATCCAGCCTCAACATTTTCTAGTTGACAACTTTGAAGAGGTTGGGTAAAGGTTTACATGAGATACGAGCAGGGACTGTGAATGTGAAAGCGTTCGATGGGTATCAGAGGGCTACGATCGGATAAAACAAACCTATGCATGCAAATGGGTGTCGCGCCCCCTTTTTTCCCTCTCGGGATCGGTTTATGACATTGGTTGGGAGAACTCGTTCCTTTTGGGAAAGGAGTTTGCATATTTTAAAGAGTCGCCACCTAACGATTTTGACGGTGCGTTAGGGCACCTAAGGGGTTCAATTAAAACTATGTTGCTAACTAGAGATTGGGTAAGGACTTGAAATTATCCTAAGGGGAAGGTGTTAGGCACCCCTCAGGATCCACAAGTGTGGTTCCCGGCCAAATGATTTAGTGAATTTGTACAATTAGCAAATAATCAAGTAAAGGATCAAATAAGAGGGGATTTAAGTCTTAAGCATGCAGATGTTTGAAAATAGTAAAGAAGATTAGCTTTTGAAAAGGATTACGAGCTAAGCATATAAAAAAGGTGTCGTAGGTTTATAATAATATGGATCACATCAATGCAATACCCGGTAACTCCTCGAAGAGGGGCTACACGTGGTATTAGCGCACCGGTCATCATATCCATATTCTACCCTTCCCACCCCGTAAGGTTATCAAAAATGAGTGTTG
>ML442911.1:47706-95880 GCA_005239535.1 Nicotiana rustica | reverse complement strand
TCCTAAAGCATGGTATCTAGGTGATAACACGAAGACAGATTTATTGCATAACTCAGAGAGGAAGTCTTAATTAGGCTTGCCTACTGGTTTTAAGCATGCTGACAGTTAAACATGATCACAAAGACACTTATGATTTTATTTTTAAAGTTGATTAACTAAGACTTGCCTAGGCGTGGGATAGTGTATACTAATTATCTGATTTGTTAGAGGGGTTGTTGCAAAGTATTACCTACACATGCTGTTCTAAGTTGTTCAGAACACAAAATTGTTGCCAGTTGTTTTAAAGAAACTGAGTGAAGTGTTTTTTACCCTTTACATGCACCATTAGTTAAACTAGGTGTTGAAGATGTGCAAGGACTAATTAATAGTTGTTTAGAACAGGGGACTATTTTAGATATCTGTATTTAGACTAAGTGCAGTTAAATAAATGTGATCCTATAGCATGATGTCTAATGCAACGTGATGCATAATAACTTAAACAGGATTTGTAAATGCACATAGAATTACAACATTATGCACAACTTCAGGAATAACATAGGGGATATATTTTTTAATATTGTTTACCTAGAAACAGGATCTTTAAGTGCGTAGGCATGGTGAGACATGATTGCAGTTAACATTATTTATCCTAGGACTTCTAATGAAGTTTCAGAACACGTTTATATGAACAGAATCACATAATAGCTATTTACTTAATTATTTGTGCTATAGGAAGGATTTCTAAGTGAATGATGACATGCTGAAAAGAAAGCGGTATATATGAGCCTAAGTAGCATGATATCTAATGCACAACATGTTGTACCTAAATATGGATGCTATTGCGCATAGAGAAAATAAACCTGAAAACTTGGTCTTTACCCTTAATTATACTACAACATGCATATCACCCACCAATTTTCACTATCCGAACCCCAGAGTTGTTTAAAATTAATTATTACAGACAATGGGATATGAATTACACAACTGAAATAGGAGAAAAATAAGAAGTTAACTATAGGGAGGCTACATAATATGTTCAAGTCTCGAGGTCCTCATGCCAAGTATTATTTCACAACCTTTCTCATAATCAGGGTGTGTCAGAGTTCCCTAAGGACCTCAAAGGCTCCAGGGCAGTGCTCACTCCCAGATTTCATAGCGAAGATAGAGTAAGTGTAGTGTGGAATGGCCAGCCTTTGTGTGTCAAAGTTCAGAGGGAGCTCAAGGGTCCTAAGGCAATGCTCACACACATGGGGCAGAACTTAAGGTTTATAAGAGTAGAGTGAAAGTGCTCATAATTTGAAAAGGTTAAGTAAGAAAACAGTTTTTTAAGAAAGACTTAATGGAAATATAACAAAAAGTTTAACTGATGAAAATAATTCGAAAGAACATGAACACGAATCTCAGAACCAAGGCAGAGTTAGCATCACATAAGAACCCAGAATAATCCAACAACCACAACAGGGGAAAGGGGGTTTGAGGGACAAATAGGTGCAGAGTACTGAACATGTAGCAGGTAGGAGCATGCATAAACAATCAGAGATCCTAAGGGTTTAGGGGATCAGCAGGGTATAAGATGAAACTAACATGGCAGTACCAACCAGTTTAAGACAGGAGAAGATGCTCTAATCTAATGTATCAAACATAAACATGGAGATTTACATAAAGACAGATTTGGTGTACATAAAGACATGCTAGATGGAATCCAAGATCCTAGTTACATGTTGAACAATAGAATAGTAAGTAAAAGCAAATTAGAAATACCATGAACTGCATCAATAATAGCAACATGTTGGTTTGAGAACTGACATATGAATTAGAACATACCAGTGAAGTGAAGAAATAAGTAACACAAAGCAGAAGATAGGAGACGCACAGTAGTTAGCCTTGGCTTGCAGCCGACTAACTTAGAGTAGTACAAAATAGAAGAGAGAATAGAGAGAGTAGCAAGTTTTAGTTGTGATAGAGAGATTTGAACAAACTAGTTGTTCGTGTGTGTTATAATGAACGAATAGAGTATATATATAGTTTGAAACTAGGTGAAAATAAGGTAATAATTAGACTGCCCAGTAATTATGGAACTCAAAGAATCAATTAGTTGCAAAAATCAGTACTAGTACTCCCTTAATTAAGAGAGTTAAATTTCAAACGGTCAGAACAGGTGACAAGTAAGAAAAGGAATCATGTATAATAAATAAGGAAAGATGTCGAACATAGTAAACACAAAGTAGGAAATTGAGGTCAGGTTCATAAAGTTTTAATCCAAACACTACTGTAAGAATCAATTGGTAGTAAAATCAGTCATGTAATAAGGTAAGAAGTAACTAAAGGTCGTAAAAATATTATCACAGGAAATTAGTGATTTAAAAAGAAGTAGTACTGATTTAAGAATCAACATAGATTATGCAGAGTAAACACACAATGGGACAGAATCAGAAACCCTAGTAATTAAAATAGGGTAAAATTACATAGAATTAGGGGTTTACACAGAACATGACATGAATCACTGAATAAGCATAATACAAGCAGGAAAGGTAAATATCTAGAGGTATAGTGAACAAAAAATAGAGTAGAATCACAGAATAAGCATGGGTAATAGAAGCCAGACACCCTAACAAGCAATATAGGGTAAAACATCATGAAATAACAGAGTATTCAAGAAAACATAGTGATCATAATAGAATAGATAAGAATATTGTTGGAAACAAACTTAGAGCAACAGATTAAAGCCAACATTTTAGGGTCTTTTAACAAAATAACTCAGACACAGAAAGGGAAAGGCTTAAACATAACGAAAATCAAAAAATAATACTTAAAATCTGAAGAGAAATCGTTTTTTGAGAATGGGTTTGAAACCCTGGTTTTGAGAAATGAAGAATCGTTTCAGAAAACAAGAAGATTTTTGAAGAAAACATGGAAAAACCTCAGAATACGTATATATCTATGAAATATCTAAAAGGATAGGGAGTTTTAAAGTTAGGGTTTCCAAAGAGAACCCAGAAATCAGAAGAGAATAACTCGAAATTGCCGGTTTTAACCGAAAGTGTAAAGATCTTACTTAGATGGCCATGGGTAGACGGAAAGATGGAATGAGACCTGAGATGGTGAGTGGTGCCTCTGGTTCACTTGAAGGCCTCAAAACAGTGACACACGTTCAAGGGCGGAGCCATAAAGCTGATAGGTGGTTGAATCTCCATAGATTCCGGCAAGGCGATGGTCGGAGAAGGGCCATGTCTACTGGAGGGAGTTGAAGGGACGAGAGAGAGGTGAGAGAGACGGCTCAGAAATGAGAGGCAGAGAATGAGAGAGAGGAGGGGGGGGGTAGTCTTAGGTTAATTATGTTAAGGGGGATCTTGACCGTTGATTTGAATTAATCAACGGTTCAGATTGAGTGATGGATTGGGTCGGGTAGGTTAGTGTGTTGGGCTTGGTGGTATGTGCCAATTTAATTAGGTTAGGGGCTAGGATTAATTAGGCTACAATTTAGATAAAGAATAGTTATTTTTTAAATACCCATTTAAATTAGATAAATAGCTAATAATCATATAAAATGAAATTAAGGCTAAATAGGTGAAATTAAGGTAATTAATTAATATAGAAAATATAAAAAATGAATAAATATTGATTTAAAATGGCATAAAATGTACAATTAGGCTATAGTTGCAAAATTATTGTAATTATAGCCAAATAACGCAAAATTGGCTAATTTGGGAAATAATTAATCCTAATAGGATTAAAAATGATATATTGAGCTAGAAAATATTTTGAAATTATTTGTAATTTAATTTATTTATAAAATACTAAAGAGATAGGAAAACAAATTGATAAAAATATGGAAAGTTAGGGAAAAATACCATTCATTATGAAAAGTGATTTTGAAGGTATATATGCAAACTTAAAAAAAATAGTTTGAGGAAAAATTGGGTATCAACAGCTGCCCCTCTTTATCCGGGAATGATGGAAGAGTTGTCGGGTAAAGACATGATGGCCAATTTTGACCGAGCGAAGCAGTTTGAAGAGGTTTAGGCCGCACCCTGGTTTCTGAGTTGCATACGTATACCTAGTTTTACAGGAATCAGGCCGTATGTAGTTTTATAAGGACGGACGCAAAGTGCAAGGTTGGGTGAACAAGCAGCTTACGGGGTAGTTAGGAGAATTGGAGCGGGATCACTCCTGCCGTGATGGTTGTTGCTTGTCGAGTTACCTGCAAATGAGTAATACAAGCATATCGTGCGTAATTTAAGCATGATGAAAATTCCCGTTGGACTATGAATGATGTCTTTGGACGGTTAAGGATGACGTCTTTAGACCATGATGTCCTGGGCCATGAATTGCTTGATGCAGGATTCACAGGCCATGAAATGATGTTTTCGGTCCATGAAGATGGTTCCTCCGAACCATAATGCCTTTGAATAATGATATGCAAACTGATAAAAGATATCCTCAGGACATGACATGGTGTTCTCGGGCCATGAAGATGGTGCCTCCGAATGATGACGACTTTGGATAAGTTGGCGATATTTCAGCCCATGAAGATGCAATAGTATGACGCTGACAAGACAGAGCTTAGTCTTGCAAATTAAAGGGGCAGAGCTTAGCCCAAAAAGAAAGAGCAGTAAATAATGCTAGAGGCATGGGTTTCTTTTGATAAGTAAATGGGAGGCAGCATTTAGCCTCGGAGGGCAGAAAGGTAGCCTTATGCAAGATGCGAATGCAGATGGAGGTATCATTTAACCTCGAAAGGCAGAAAGGTAGCCTTATGCAAGATGCGAATACAGATGGAGGTAGCGTTTAACCTCGGTAGGAAGAAAGGTAGCCTTATGCAAGATACGAATGCAGATGAAGGTAGCATTTAACCTCGGAAGGCAGAATGGTAGCCTTAAGCAAGGTGTGAATACAGATGAAGGTAGCGTTTAACCTCGGAAGGTAGAATTGTAGCCTTATGCAAGATGCAAATGCAGATGGAGGTAGCGTTTAACCTCGGAAGGCAGAATGATAGCCTTATGCAAGATTAAGGAAGGACAACATAAATTCGTAGTTGATGTTAAATTGCGGTAGATCATTGTGATAATGAAGCATCGTTTGTGCTGATAATAAATGTTGGCATGACGAGTTTGAGGAACGATGTTCGTCCTTTGTGCGGATAATATGTTTTGGGGCTTTTGAAATTTTATGCCTGCATCCAAAGAAAGATCATGAGTTTTGTAAAGGGGAAAGGTTAGTTCGCATTCCTGCTGGCTTTGCTTGGATCGTTTGCTTAATCATGATGATATCGTCTGTATCATTGGGGTGGCGTTCGCTAAACAAGCTGCTTCGGAAAAAAAAATATGCATGATTTTGTAAAAGTATAATATATAATCTAAAATATTTTTAGATGAACCGACGACATGACACAGCTCGATACATTGCAACCTCTCCTGCTGCGGAATTTTTAGGGTCCTCCTCAAAATTCTACCCCAGTTTGCTGGGTGGACACCTCCGACTGCTGCTCGCGCAGTGATTTGCTGAACTTGCTTCGGAATTTTGAGAGTCATTCTCAAAATTCTGCTCCAGTTGGCTGGGTGAATGCTCGTGGACTGCTACTCGCTTCAAACTTTTGAGAGTCCTCCTCAAAATTTTGCCCCAGTTTCCAATTGCGGGGAAAAATAGATTTTTATTGAATTGTGACTGAACGCATAGAGCTGCCTACGTATTCCCTCTTAAACGGGAATCAGGTTAGGCGTAGTTCAATTTACATCACTGAGAAAGCATAAAGATTACACATAATAGCGCTTGACTGCATCTGAATTAATCGATTTCGGCCAAACTTCTCCGTCCATTTCTGCAAGTATGAGTGCTCCTCCTTTCAGCACTCTATGACCCATGTACGGACCATGCCAGTTGGGAGAGAACTTCCCCTTTTCTTCATCTTGATGCGGAAAGATTTTCTTGAACATCAACTGCCCTAGTGTGAATCGTCTCGGCTTGACTTTCTTGTTGAAGGCCCTGGCCATTCTGTTCTGATATAGTTGACCATCATATACTGTATTTATTCTCTTCCCGTCTATGAGAGCTAATTGCTCATAACGGCTTCTTACACTCTACGTCGCTGAGCTCACCTTCCTGTATAATTCTTAGAGATGGAATCTCGACTTTGGCAGGAACAACAACCTCTATACCATAAACTAGCATATAGGGAGTTTCCCCGGTTGATGTGCGGACAGTGGTGCGCTATCGCAATAAAGAGAATGATAACTTTTCATGCCACTGCTTGTGCCCTTCTATCATCTTCCTTAGTATCTTCTTGATGTTTTTGTTACATGCCTCTACGGATCCATTCATCTGAGGTTTGTATGCTGTGGAATTTTTGTGTTTGATCTTGAAATTTTCACACATAGCTTTCATCAAGTCACTGTTGAGATTAGAACCATTTTCGGTGATGATTGACTCTGGAACTCCGAACCGACAAACAATGTGGTCGCGGACAAATTTGGCCACGACTTTCTTAGTAACTTCTTTGTAGGAGGCTGCTTCGACCCATTTAGTGAAGTAGTCAATGGCGACCAGAATGAACCTGTGGCCATTGGAAGCGGCAGGCTTGATTGGTCCAATAATGTCCATACCCCAAGCGGTGAACGACCATGGTGAGCTTGTTGCATTGAGCTCACTCGGGGGCACCTTTATTATATCTCCATGTATCTGGCAGCGGTGGCACTTCCGAACATACTGGATGCAGTCCGTTTCAAAACTTTTCATATGTGGGCCACAGGTGCCGGCATGAATTTCTTCCAGCAATTTTGATGCTTCTTTTGCGTCAACACACCTTAATAAACCCAAATCGGGAGTCCTCCTATACATGATTCCTCCGCTGTGGAAGGAATTGTTGGAAAATCTCCAAAGTGTGTATTTCTGAGTGGAATTTTCAAGCTCGGGTATTCTCTTTTAGCCAAGTACTCATCGATGTCCTGAAACCAAGGATTTTTGTCTACTTCTTCTTCGACATGAGCACAGTAAGCTGGCTGATTATGGATCTTTATACGAATAGGGTCAGTGAAATTCTTGTCCGGATGCTGGATCATTGAGGACAAAGTAGTTATTGCGCCGACGAACTTATTTTTGATTCTGGGGACATGCCAGAACTCTATCGTTGTGAACCTCTTTCTAAATTCCTGTACATGGTGCAAATACGGCAGTATCATTGAATTCTTTGTTGCCCACTCTCCTTGTACCTGATGTACCAATAGGTCTGAATCACATATCACTAACAGCTCCAGGACGTTCATGTCAATGGCCATATTGAGCCCCAAGATGTCGGCTTCATACTCGGTCATATTGTTGGTGCAAGGGAACTTGAGTTTTGGTGGATATCGGATAATGCTGACCAGTCTCTGATACTAAGACTGCTCCAATACCGACTCCCTTGAAGTTTGCTGCTCCATCAAAGAACATCCTCCAGCCATCATAGGATTCAGCAATATCTTCTCCTATGAATGATACCTCTTCATCAGGAAAATATGTTTTTAGGGGTTCGTATCCTCCATCGACGGGATTCTCAGCAAGATGTTCTGCCAGAGCTTGTCCTTTAACTGCCTTCTGAGTCATGTAAACAATGTCGAATTCACTCAGCAGGATTTTCCACTTGGCGAGCTTGTCAGTGGGCATGGGCTTCTGAAAGATGTACTTTAACGGATCCATCCTTGATATGAGATATGTTGTATAGGTACAGAAGTATTGCCTCAGCTTTTGGGCAACCCAAGTTAGAGCACAAAAGGTACGGTTGAGATTTCGCTAGTTTGGCAAGGGGAAGTCGTCTTTCGGACTGGCCGGTTGAGATCCCGCTAGTCACCACAGACTCTGACCTTCCCGTCCTTCTTTGGCACAGGTACAATGTTGGCTAACCATGTCGGGTACTCCACTACCCGGAGAACTTTGGCGTTGATCTGCTTGGTAACTTCTTCTTTAATTTTCAAACTCATGTCGGGTTTGAACTTTCTGAGTTTTTGTTTCACCGGTGGACACATTGGATTGGTTTGCAGTTTGTGAGTAACAATAGACGTACTTAGACCAGTCATGTCATCATACGACCATGCAAATACGTCCTCATACTCTTTTAGAAACTCTGTGTATTTTTTCTTTTCTAATGGTGACAAATGAATGCTGATGCGAGTCTCCTTGACGTTTTCTGAATTTCCCAGGTTGATAACTTCAGTCTCGTCCAGGTTGGACTTAGGTCTGTTCGCAAAGTTCTCAACTTCTTTGACAATCTTGTCAGGTATGTCGTCTTTGTCTGAATCAATGTCCGTTTGTTGCGTTGTCTCATTGCATGTCACAGTCATCGGTTCATCAAGACAAGTAATAGTAATGCTGTATAAATAAAGCAATGAGAGAAGACAATAGCAATAAATATCGGATTCGTGAGAGAAATCTAGAAGATGTTTTGATGAATTGAATAACTGTTTTGAACATTGAATATCTTATTGCAGAAATTGAAAAATGCAGGAAAAGCAAAATCATTTAGTAAATAAAACAGTAAATAATACTTGTTTTAGCCTGGCTACCCCGAGGCTCGTCGGGCTTTGGTCATCTTGATAGAAAAATTCTTGAGATATTTCCCCTTGCTTACAGTCTATATGGAAGGGCCTTCCTCCCCCTCCTCCTCGAGACCAACACAACAATCCATACATCGTTCACTAGGAACAAACTCCTCATCGCTGCAAGTGCTTCTTATTCGTCTATTCCGTAAATAATGCCAGTCTTCTTGAAAGTCTGCTTAAGATGAGGTATTGGCTTCTCCAAAGGGTAATAGGGACCGCGCCAAGGTGGCGACCAGTCGTTGAATTCCTGCCAAGTGCACTCATAACCGAGACTGAAAGTGGTACCATGTTTCTTGAGTTTTAGGCTTTGTGATCCCTTGGAGGTTCTTACCGAGCCCTTTCCCTGGCTCATATGTTCTCCAATTCAGGATGCTCTCAATCTTTTTATCCCACCACTTGTCCTTGTCGGTAGCATTGACCCGCTCAATGTGGTGGTAAGTTCCGCTGCCTATATTCATTTTTCTGTCAATCACCAGAATAGTTTGACGACTATAAAAAGGGCTGCTATCGTCACCATGAATAATCACCTGTTGGTGGTTCCACTCGAATCTTACCGCCTAATGTAGTGTTGACGCTACGGCCCCAGCAACATGAATTCAGGGTCGTCCAAATAATAGGTTGTAGGATCCTGGCACATCTATCACCTGGAAATCCACTTCAAACCAAGTTGGTCACATATGCAGACACATACTGATCTCCGCCATGGTGGACCTCTGAGAACCGTCAAAGGATTCCACATTGATAGCTCCATCCCTTATCTCATTTAGCCCTTTATTGCTGTTATCAACAGACATATATTAAGATTGGAACCTCCATCAATCAAGTTCCTTGTGATGAAATGATCTTCGCATTGCACGGTGATGTTCAGCGCTTTGTTGTGCCCCAATCCTTCATGTGGTAGCTCGTCCTCTTGAAAAGTGATTTTATGATTCTCTAGTACCTGGCCCACCATATTGGCCATTTCCCCACTAGTGATGTTTTTTGGCACATATGCTTCACTCAACACTTTCAACAAAGCATTTATGTGTCTTTCAGAATTGTGCAGCAAAGTGAGGATGGATATCTGTGCCGGTGTCTTGTTCAGCTGGTCGATGACTGAATACTCCTTAGCATATACCTTTATCCAAAGGTCATCGGGACCTATTTCGATAAGGGGAGGCCTGGTTGGCAGCCTGCTTGCTTCACTCAGCCAGATTCTCAGGGGTGTAGACCCTACCAGCTCTCGTCATACCCTGTGCTGTGATAACTTCCTCGGACCTGACCTTGCCTTTCCTTCTCACCTCGGCTATGTAGTCCCAAGGGATAGCGTTTGAATAGAAGGGCGGTGTGGTTGACATTGCCACCACAATTGGTGCGGCCATCCTTACTTCAAACGGAATGTGTGTTCGGGGTGGGAAGACTGCGACCTCGAATGGTGCCGGTGCATTTGCTGGAGATACAAACTCAACTTCAATTGGCACTTGTGACTTTGCAGGTGGTTCTGCTTCAAACTCAAATGGTATAGACATATTAACCTCAGCGTCCTCAGATGGTTGAATCTGGACTATGATCAGTTTGAGAGTGACTACGGGTTTCTTTGGGTCATCGCCTTCTTCCATAAACCCGATTGATCCCTCGGGATCCCAATCATCTTCTATTTCAATCATATGGATACCTCTACCCTTATGGTCTGGCAAAGAATTGTCGCAGACATTTGGAGTGGGGTCTTTTACCACAATAATCTTGTTTTCAATAAGAGCATGTATTTTGTCCTTCAAAGAGCGGCATTCTTCGATGGTGTGTCCTTTCATGCCGGAATGGTATGCATAGGATTTGTTTGTGTTAACCCACTGAGAAGGGTTCTCAGGGGTGGTATCAGCGATAGGTGTGACATAACCAGCAGCTTTGAGCTTCTCATACAGCTGGTCAATGGGCTCAGCTATGGCGGTGTATTTCTTTGGAGGGTGGCAATCAAAATTGGGACGAGGTCTAGGGAAGTTTTGGTGTGCAGGGGTGATTGGTAATGGGATGGATGGGTATTATAAGTGTGGTAAACGAGAGCGGGTTGTGAGTACCTGGGCGAAACAGGTTGATATGTGAGCGGTGGAGCTTTGTAGGAAGGTGGTGGAGCTTGGTAATTTGGTGAGGGTGCGTGGTAAATTGGTGAGGGTTCTTGGTAATTCGGGGTTGGCTGGTATGTGAGTGGAGGTGTTGGATAAGTTTGGTATTTGAGTGGGGACTTGGCTCTTTGTACAATCGTTACGACTCTCACGTCTCTCTTCTTAGACACACCACCAGACTGTAAAGCCTTGTTGGTGGCTTGCAAGGCTTCAAAATTTGTAACCATACCGCTTTTAATACCTTATTCAATCCGCTCGCCCAACTTGATGATGTCGGAGAACTTGTGGCCTTCAACCATCATTAACAATTCATAATACTGCGGGTCCTGAGCCCGGACAAATAACTTGTTCATCTGCTCTTCCTCTGGAGTAGGTCTGACTTTAGCGGCTTCGGACCTCTAGCGAGTAGCATACTCGCGAAAGGTTTCTGTGGGTTTCTTCTACAAATTTTGAATGTAGAACACATCTAGTGCGTTCTCTGTGTTGAATCTAAACTTGTCCATAAAATCAGATGCCATGCTTACCCAGTTTGACCATTTCTTAGGGTCTTGGCATAGGTACCAAGACAATGCGTCTCCCTTCAAACTCTTCATGAACAGCTTAATGCGGATTCTTTCATCCTTCCCAACGCCAACCAATTTGTCGTAATAGGTTCTTAGATTGACTCTCGGATCACCGGTACCGTCAAACATTTCAAACTTTGGAGGTTTGTACCCCTACGTCAGTTCGACATCAGGTTGGATACAAAGGTCTTCATAATTCAATCGTTCAATTCCCTCGGTTCCTTCAACACCCTGGACTCGGCTGGTCAATTTCATAAGCTCCTCAGCCAGGTTCCTGATAAGTAAGTCCTTTCCATAAAACTCGGATGCCTGTGAGATAGGCAGAGTGGAGTGGGTCACGATTTCCACATAGATGGGATTGTTATAGGTGTGGAAATGGTCCTTTGTGGGGTTTTGAGGTTCTGCGATGAGTAGTGGAGTGTTTTTGAGGTGTGGCAAGAATTGCACTGCATCGGGAGAGTTTTGTTCTTTGGGGGGTGATGTGATTGTGAGGTTCGGGATGATTTTCCTGTCTTGGGATATTTTGTGGAGGTGCCGGGTTTTGAGCATTTGGAAGGTTGACGTCGGGGACGTTGAGGGAAAATGACAAGTTGGCCAGATTCTGGACTTGATCGAGTTCTTCGTAAAACTTCAGCAATTTTTGTTCAACTGGTGACATGTTTTCATGCAGGACCTGAATACCTCGGCCATCAGTGGCCTCTGTCCGCTCAATCATATTCTCTTTTCTGGTGTCGCTGGACTCTTCCATCTTATTTTTGCCTTTGTCTTTTCCCTTAGGAAGACTAGGAGGAGGAGTAGGTGGAGGAGTAGGTGGAGGACCCTTGGATTTTATGTGATAGGCTGATGATGCCAGAATGCCCGAGCTAACTTTGGGGAGGGGGGGTAAGAAAAAGATATAAAAACAAAAGGTAACCAAGTCAGTGAGGATTATGAAAAGAATATTGCTATATTTAAACACATACTCCAAAAATGTAAAGCGCGTCCTAAGTTGGGAACCTCTTTTTGCCCGAGGTAGGCCTAACAACAAATTGATTTGGAGAACTTAAAATGCTAAATGCCTCATTTTATTGATAAGAAAAATAGACAAATCCCAAAACAATAGACGAAAAATAAAAGTCACTAGTGGCCATTGGCCTTATTACATTGATAGAAAAATAAAGACTCTCCTATCTATTTGGTCCAAGAAGGACCTTCCCCAGACTCAGCATTCTTGCTTTCCTTGTACAGATTTCCCAGCTCGCGAAGTCCCAGCAATATATAGGTTCTAGCTAGGTATCCCCCTGCAGCTCCCTCGGCCTTCTGACAATCTTCGACTTTTTTGATGAACTTTTCTTCCAGCTCGAACATACCTCGTTCCAAGTACCCGAGCCTGTTGTTGGCGTTGATAGCCATGTCCTTCCATTCCTCGATCAGTTTCTTGTTGAACTCATGTATCTTGTGATGGTCATCCTCTTATTCCCGGATCTTTTTGCGCAGTTGGTTGTATTTGACTTGTGCCTCGGCCCATTCATCTACAACCCTGTGACCTCGTACATACTCTGGCTTGTTCTGGCCACCCAAATCCTCTTCTAACCAACCAAGATAGAAAGGGGTACAATCGTCATAATATATGTCTGGCTCGATGGTGTCTTTCTCAAGTATAACCTTGCAGTTCCACAGGTGCTGAGCTTGGCACTTGTGAGGACTGTCATTATTCTGAAAGTCAGCTCGAAGATGGCTCATCTTCTCGACCCTAGGGATGACTTGCTTCCTTCCTGCTTGCCTTATAACTCGAAGAGGGACGTAAGGGTATGTCCCCTTAGACCAATCAGTATCATAAATGATGCGTCTCGGGATCGAATGATGAATTTATCCATCGGAAACCATTCAAACATCCATTGAACCTGCTCTTCGGTCAATTTATCAAAAAGCTCAACCCATCCATCGGCATTTTAAGGCTGAGCGAACATGTCGGGGATATAATTACATCGCTTTGGGTGATAGAAAGTGATGTGGTCATCCCACATTCTGCGGTGAATGTCTTGTCGGTATTCACCTCTTTGGAGATGTTCCATGAGCCAGAGTTGAATTAATAAGTTGCAACATTCGAAATGCTTTGGTCCTTGTTGACACTTTTCTAAGGCCCGATATATGTCTGCAACGATCATGGGCACAATACTGAAGTCTTGTTCATTTACCCCTTCCATTATGGTCTTAGTTACCATGGCTAGCCTGGTATGGATCATTTCCTTCTTCATCGGGAACATGATCAAACCCAAAAAGCAAACTATAAACATGAACACTCGACGATGGACGTGGCCCAGAGAGGTGATAGCAAACTCGTCATGGTAGGTACGGTATGATTCGCTATAGCCATACCTTTCATACAAGTAGTCAAAAGGAATGTACGAATCCTCCAAACATACCAATTCTGCGTCCTTTTTCAGGCCCATCATTTTGAGGAAACTTTTGCCTGTGCGGTTCTCAGGCATCAACAACCCTGGAGTTTCCCATACTAGGTTAGCTAGCCCTCCTATCTCTTCTATCAAAGGCGTCATTTCGATGTTCCCGAAGTGGAACACGGACCTTTCACGATCCCAGAACAAGGTAGCAACCTCTATTATCATATTGTTAGGCGGGATTTCTAGGAGAGATGGTAGGTTACCCAAGTGTTTCCTGACGATAGCATTGTTGCTAGAATGCAGATCCTCCCACCAACTCAATAGTCTTGGGTGGATATTGGAAACCATGCCGAATCTGGGGACTTCGTGCCTCATTTTTCTGCAAAGAAAATAAAATTAGGCCCTTACCCCACCGGACTCGACTATTTATAGTCAATAATTAGCAAGAAGCATTTAGTTCTCCGAATAAATGCACAGAATGTGAGGGCGTCTGTTCGGGTTTAGGGAATCCCGGTGGACTTTTGGATAGGGCTATCTTAAAAGCTATCGTACAGATGACACTTTAGCTCGACTAGGTTTGACCATGATTCATGCAACAATGCGACAGAGTAAGGTTTCTATGGGGTTTTAGACCGGTACCCTTGAGAGGACAACTCAAGGGGGAAATGCACGGAACCATCGACTGCACCGCTGATCGACTAGTTTTACCGCAAATAAGCCTTTCCTTATTCAGTGGGTAATAATATAGGAAGAGCGCAACCACTCATCAAGTGTTGCTATATTATTTTGTTTGGCAGGAGTGGATTATGAATGTTGAGCATGATTATGCAATAATAAGTATTAAAACAAGTTGTCACGTATTTGCACGTTAAAGAAAGCGATGAAAACGGTAGTAATGATTTGAAGCAGTTACAAAAGGAAACAAAGAGACATGTCAGTTTTGTCTTTGAATAAAAACAATACTTGAAGTAAACAATTGATTGCATGTTAAAGGGAGTAGGAAAGGGTGCAGGTAAAAAATGAAGGCACAAATTCACGAAACAATTTGAAATGGTAAAAGCGTGGATATCGCCAGCAGAGTCGCCATGTTGTCGCACCCCCTTTTTTCCCTCGCGGGATCGAGTTAATGACATTGGTTGGGAAACTCATTCCTTTTGGGAAAGAGGTTTGCATATTTTGAAGAGTCGCCACCTAACGATTATGACGGTGTATTAGGGCACCTAAGGGTTCAATTACAACTACATTGCTAACCTTAGATTGGGTAAGGGCTTGAAATTATCCTAAGGGGAAGGTGTTAGGCACCCCTAAGGATCCACAAGTGTGGTTCCTGGCCAAATGGTTTCGTGAATTTGTACAATTATCAAATAATCATGTAAAGGATCAAATAAGAGGGATTTAAGTCTTAAGCATGCTGATGTTTGAAAATAGTATAGAAGATTAGCTTTTGAAAAGGATTACGAGCTAAGCATATAAAAAGGTGTCCTAGGTTTATAATAATATGGATCACATCAGTGCAATACTCGGTAATAACTCCTCGAAGAGGGGCTACACGTGGTATTAGCGCACTGCCCATCATATCCATAATCTACCCTTCCCGCCCCGCAAGTTATCAAAAATGAGTGTTGGTCTCGACCTCTATTGCATACTGTTACCCGTCCCTTCCTATCAGTACCAGAGGAAATTAGGACTCCTATCCTAAAGGGAGGTGCTAGGTAGACCCTCGGCTTTTAAAGGTAAAATTTCTAGGGCGACAGATAACAAAAAAAGTAGGACTGCAGATAAAGGGAAAGCATAGAAAGCAGATAAAGGCTCAAGTATTCCTCCACACACAACACATAAACAACATGTCTCATACACAATTAAGGTCCATATTAATTCAGAACCCTAAACCATGGTATCTAGGTGATAACACAAAGACAGATTTATTGCTTAACTCAGAGAGGAAGTATTAATCAGGCTTGCCTACTGGTTTTAAGCATGCTGACCGTTAAACATGATCACAAAGATAGTTCTGATTTTATTTTTAAAGTTGATTACCTAGGACTTGCCTAGGCGTGGGACAGTGTATACTAATTATCTGATTTGTTAGAGGGGCTGTTGCAAAGTGTTACCTACACATGCTGCTCTAAGTTGTTTAGAACACAGAATTGTTGCCAATTATTTTAGAGAAACTGAGTGAAGTGTTTTATACCTTTTACATGCACCAGTAGTTAGACTAGGTGTTGAAGATGTGAAAGGACTAATTACTAGTTTCTTAGAACAGGGGACTGTTTTAGATATCTATATTTATACTAAGTGAAGTTAAATGAATTGGATCCTATAGCATGATGTCTAATGCATCATGATGCATAATAACTTAAACAGGATTTCTAAATGCACATAGAATAACAACATTACGCACAGTTTCAGGAATAACATAGGGGATATAATTTTTAATGTTTTTTACCTAGAAAGAAGATCTCTAAGTACGTAGGCATGGTGAGACATGATTGCAGTTAACATTATTTATCTTAGGACTTCTAATGATGTTTCAGAACACGTTTATATGAATAGAATCACATAATAGCTATTTACTTAATTATTTGTCATACATGTAGGATTTCTAAGTGAATGATGACATGCTAAAAAAGAAAGCAGTATATATGAGCCTAAGTAGCATGATATCTAAAGCACGACATGTTGTACCTAAACATGGTTGCTATTGCGCATAGAGAAAATAAACCTAGAAACATGGTCTCTACCCTTAATTATACTACAACATGCATAAATCCCCCCTATTTTTACTCTCCGACCCCCAGAGTTGTTTACAATTAATTATTACAGACCATGGGATATGAATTACACAACTGAAATAGGAGAAAAATAAGAAGTTAACTATAGGGAGCCTACAGAATAGGCTCAAGTGTCCAGGTCCTCAATGCCAAGTATTATTTCACAAAATTTCTCATAATCAGGGTGTGTCTGAGTTCCCAAAAGACCTCAAAGGCTCCCGGACATGTGCTCACACCCAGATTCCATAGCCAAGATAGAGTAAGTGCAGTGTGGAATGGCCAGCCTTTGTGTGTCAAATTTTAGAGGGAGCTCAAGGGTCCCAAGGCAATGCTCACACACAAAAGGCAGAACTTAAGGTGTCTAAGAGTAGAGTGAAAGTGTTCATAGTTTGAAAAGGTTAAGTAAGAAAACAGTTTTGGAATAAAGACTTAATGGAAATATAACAAAAATTTTAACTGATGAAAATAATTCGAAAGAACATGAACACCAATCTCAGAACCAAGGAAGAGTTAGCATCACACAAGGACCCAGAATAATCCAAAAACCACAACAAGGGAAAGGGGGTTTGAGGGGCAAATAGGTGCAGAGTACTGAACATGTAGCAGGTAGGAGCATGCATAAACAATCAGAGATCCTAAGGGTTTAGGGGATCAGCAGGGTATAGGATGAAACTAACATGGCATTACCAACCAGTTTAAGACAGGAGAAGACGATCTAATCTAATGTATCAAACATAAACATGGATATTCACATAAATACATATTTGGAGTACACAAATACATGCTAGATGGAATCCAAGATCCTAGTTACATGTTGAACAACAGAATAGTAAGTAAAAGAAAATTAGAGACTCAATGAACTGCATCAGTAATAGAAACATGTTGGTTTGAGAGCTGAAATATGAATTGGAACATACCAGTGAAGTGAAGAGAGCAGTAACACAAAGCAGAAGATAGGAGATGCACAGTAGTTAGCCTTGGCTTGCAGCCGACTAACTTAGAGTAGTAGCAAATAGAGGAGAGAATAGAGAGAGTAGCAAGTTTTAGTTGTGTGAGAGAGAGTTGAATAGATTAGGTTTTCGTGTGTGTGCTAATAAACGAATAAAGTATATATATAGTTTGAAACTAGGTGAAAATAGGGTAATAATTAGACTGCCCGGTAATTGTGGAACTCAAAGAATCAATTAGTTGCAAAATCAGTACTAGTACTCCCTTAATTAAGGGAGTTAAATTTCAAACGGTCATAACAGGTAACAAGTAAGGAAAGGAATCGTGTATAATAAATAAGGAAAGATTTCAAACATAGTAAATACATAGTAGGAAATTGAGGTCAGGTTCATAAGGTTTTAATTAAAATACTACTGTAAGAATCAATTGGTAGTAAAATCAGTCATGTAATAAGGCAAGAAGTAATAAAGGTCGTAAAAATATTATCATAGGAAATCAATTAAAGGAAATCAATCACAGGAAATTAGGAATTTAAAAAGGATTAGTACTGATTGAAGAATCAGCATAGATTATGTAGAGTAAACACACAACGTGAGGGAATCAGAAACCCTAGAAATTAAAATAGGGTAAAATCACATGGAATAAGGGGTTTACACAGAACATGACATGAATCACTGAATAAGCATAATACAAGCAGGAAAGGTAAAGATTTAGAGGTATAGATGAACAAAAAATAGAGTAGAATCACAGAATAAGCATGGGTAATAGCAGCCAGAAACCCTAACAAGCAATATAGGGTAAAACATCACGAAATCACAGAGTATTCAAGAGAACATAGTGATCATAATAGAACATATAAACATATTGTTGGAAAACAAACTTTGAGCCACAGATTAAAGACAAGACTTTAGGGTCTTTTAACGAAATAACTCAGACAAAGAAAGGGAAAGGCTTAAACATAACGAAAATCACAAAATAATACTTAAAATCTGAAGAGAAATCATTTTTGAAAAGGGGTTTGAAACCCTAGTCTTGAGAAATCAAGAATCGTTTCAGAAAACAAGAAGATCTTTGAAGAAACCATGGAAAAACCTTAGAATACGTATAGATATGTGACATATCTAAAAGGATCGGGAGGTTTAAAGTTAGGGTTTCCAAAGAGATCCCATAAAAGAGAAGAGAAGAACTCGAAATTTCAAGTTTGAACCGGAAAGTGTAAAGATCGTACTCGGACGACCATGGGTAGCCGAAAAGATGGCATGAGACCGGAGATGGTGAATGGACTGCCTCTGGTTCACTTGAAGGCCTCAAAACAGTGACACACATTCAAGGGGGGATCTATAAGGCTGGTAGGTGGTTGAATCGCCAGCCGCCAGGGAATAGAATTGGATTCATCGAAAAGGTCAAATCCATCCAAGAATTACCACCGCCAAATAGCAAGAAAGATATGATGAGTTTCCTGGAATGCCTTAACTACATCAGCCGTTTCATAGAACAGTCCACAATAATATGTGAGCCTATTTTAAAAATGTTGAAGAAGGATGTTTCAGCAAGTTGGGCCGAGGATTGTCAAAAGGCTTTTGATAAAATCAAGGGTTACTTATCAACACCACTAGTTTTTGTCCTGCCAGAGCCAGGTAGACCACTGCTACTTTACCTTGTCGTGCTAGATGAAGCTTTCGGTTGCGTTATGGGGCAGCACGATGAGACAGGAAGAAAAGAACAGGCAATCTACTACCTGAGTAAAAAGTTTACACCTTATGAAGAACGGTATATTCTGCTGGAACGAACCTGCTGTGCCTTGACATGGATAACTCAGAAGCTGAGGCATTTCTTTTGTGCTTATTGTTGATACCCAATTTTTCCCAAAATATTTTAAAATTGCATATATACCTTCAAAATCATGCATTAATAGCAATTGATATATTTCCATAATTTTCCTATATTTTTATTAATTTATCCAGCATTTTATTTCCAATAAATAATTACAAAATTGCATCATAAATTATTTCAAAAGCATTTCTTGATTTTAGTTATTGTTTATGGTCCTATTAAGACCAAATTATTTCACAAGTAGCCAAATTGGCACATTTTGGCTATAATTGCAACAACTTTGCAATTATAGCCCAAGCATATAATTTTGCACTATTTTTATCAGAAGTTAGTCATTTGTATTTTAAAATACTAAATAATCTTGTTAAATTATTTTCTATGCATGAAATTCATTTTTTAAAATTATTAGCTAGTTTTAGAAATTATTTTAGGTAATTTAATTGGGTATTTAACAAATAGCCATCTTCATTTTAATTATCGCCTAAATTAAACCAGACCCACCTGATTCAAACAGCCCAAATACCAGGCCCAATCCATTAATTCCACCCGACCCAATGTCTTGTTTAATCTGGACCGTTGATCAATTTTGATCAACGGACCAGATCTCATCTTACCTTAATTAACCCTAAAAGACTACCCCCCAAACCCTCATTCCCATTCTCTCATTCTCTCTTCTGCTCCGCCGTTACATTCTCTCATCTCTCTCAAGCTATCTCTGCTGAAATCTAAGCTCCTGTCACCGGCCGTTGGCTCACCGGTAACAATGATGGTTCCACCACCACCCCTACCTTCCATGGCTTCCCCGTGCCGGATTATTGCTAACCTAAGGTCCTCAAGGGACCAGCGGCTATTCAAGTCACGCCTATCGTTTGGTTTTGGCCATTCTCAGGCCAGCCTTGGCCTGTCCGAGTAAGATCCTTCTATCTCCGGCTAAAACCTATGGTTTCTAAGCCTGATTCTCTCTATCTCTAGGTTCTCTCTCTGAAATCCTAATTTAGCTCTGGACTTCTTAGATCTGTAACAGATCTAAGAGTCTCGTGAGTTATTTTACTGTTTTCCTAAAGATCTTTCTGATTTTTCAAAATACCTCTTCGTCTTCAAACTATGGTTTCTTAACCCCTTTTAAAAATTATTTTTCCTTCTGATTTTTAGTATTATTCTATGATTCTTACTATGCTTGCTTAAACGTTTATTCATGCTTTCCCCCTTTGATCTGATTTATTATGTTAAAACCCTAAGTTCTTGGTCTTAATCCTAGGTTCTGAGTTTGTTTTTGATGATTTGTTTGTTTAATCTTTAGATGTGTTTGTTTCTCATGAACTTCTGAGTTTCTGTGATTTTACCCTACTATGTTCAGTAGGGTTTCTGATTTTTGCTTCTTCCGCTTATCTTATGTTTGTTCTGTTAATTCCTCTATTCATTACTATTTTTAGTTGAATCCCTTATTCTATGAGGTTTTTACTACTGTGTTCATTAGGGTTTTCCGATTTTTGCTTCTTCTTGCCTATTATGTGAAACTTATGGTAATTTTCCCTAAATCAGTACTGTTTTCTATTTGAATCCTTGATTCCCTGTGGTTGATATCCTTCACTAATCTCTTGTGATATTCTCTATTGATTTTCAACCTCTAAGTTATCTTCTTGGCTTATTTTTGGTCGACTATGCTGTCAACTGATTCTTAGGTATTTTCCTTAATTAGAATCTTCTGAACCTAGCCTCAATTACATGTTCTATACTTGTACTATGCTAAAATTATTCCGTATGTGTTATATTTCAGTCATAAATGGTATCTTTCCTTATTTTCTACATGTATTCTACTGTTTGAAGTTAACTCTTTTAATTAAAGGAGTATCTATGTTGATTTTGGTACTAATTGATACCTAGTTCCATTATTACTACATGACTTTGATTTTTACCTTATTATTCTACCTAGTTTTAAAATACTATATGTATATATATGCTCAATCATCAACACAAACACACGAACACATTGGTTCAAAAACTATCTCTCACACTCAAAGCTTTCTGCTCTCCTTCTTTGTTACTTGCTACTGTTCTGAGTTAGCGGACTGTAAGCCAAGGTTAATTATTGTTCTCTCCTATTCTCCACTTTTGTGTTTGCTATCTTCTTTACTTGTATGTTCTGATTTCAATTCAAGTCCCAAAACCAATATGTTTGTTTTACTGCTTCAGTTTATCCTGTTTCTAGTTTGTTTCTATCTATGGTTTTGCTGTGCAACCTGTAGTTGACATGTTTACATTTTTGTCCATCTAGCATGTTATGTTATGTATTACTCCCCTTAGGACCAACATGAATATGTTACCCCCTTTTGTAGTATGTCTCAATGTGACTCTGTTCAATTATGTGTTTATTTGGTTTCTAGTATGAACCTTTCTTTGGCAAAATAATTTGTACCCTAAGTTGCTTGATTCTATGTCGATTCTAGAGTTCATTTGATATTCCCTGCAAGAACTGATATGCTTGTACATTATATGCTCTATTTGTCCCCAATCCCCAATTAACCTTGTGGGAAGGTTTGTTTTCCGAGTGTTGCTGAACTTGTTTGACTGACCTGCTGTTGTTAATTACACAATTGTTTTCAAAAGCTATTTTACTAAACAACTCTTTTATTTACAAAACTATTTCAACTAAGTCTCTTTTCACACTGCTTTCCTACTAAAACCGTTTCAAAACTATGTCAAGCACTCTCACTCTACTCTGAGGTACTTAAGTTCTGCCCCTCCAATGTGTGACTGCTTAGGGATCCCTGTGAGATCCCTCTGAACTCTGATGCATTGGAGCTGGAACTTCTACACTACACTTACTAAGTTATGGTGGTGAAATCTTGGTGTGAGCACTGCCCGGGATCTCTTGAGGTCCTTAGGGAACTCTGACAGACCCGGATATGAGAAAGGCTATGAAACATTTGGGAATTTGATGTTATGGAAATCTGGACCTGTTTTCAGGCTCCCTATAGTGTAACTTCTTATTTTTCTTTATCTATGTAATTCATTCAATATTGGTAAGTAACAATTATTGTAAACGAATATTGGGGTTGGCTAGTGAAAAGGGGAGGGTAGCTATATATGTTATCAATATCAATGGGTAGAAACCATGCCTTAGTTTTACATTTCTTATATGTGCATTAGAATCCATGTTTAGGACCAATACATTCTAAGCTTGTCATGCATTAGATATCATGTTTTAGGTTTACTGCTTCAACATCTCATTTGACCTTATTTATCACTTAGAAATCCTGCTTCTAGGCTAAATAATAGCATCAACATAAAATTGTTGGTCCTGCGCATCCTGAAATTATGATGTAACTTCCTATGCATTTAGAAATCATGCTTTAGGAATTCTGCAACCATTCTGCATCTCTGTGTGCATAGTAGATACCATGCTTTAGGATCTCGCCCAATCACACCTAGTTAAACTATTGATGCATGAAAAAGGACATAAGACAATCTCATATTTGATCATCATCTTTTAAATAAATTGGTAATAATCCTAGTATTTTGCAACACTTAGAATAGCATACTTTAGGTATAACAATTTCTAAATAGTTTTTAACAATTCTGGTAACTATTGTGCATTACCATAACGCCTAGGCAAGCCTTAGGTAATCATCCTTTATAAAACTGGAAAACTGTTTCTTTTGTGTTTACTGCTTAATGGTTAACATGCTTAAAATCAGTAGGCAAACTGATTAGGGCCCCTGCTTCTGGGTTTATAAAATGAAACTGCATATCTTCTGTGTTTTGATATTCACTTAGACATCGTTTCTTTAGGATCCTGTCTAATAAAAATGCCTCTTGTTTGTGTTTGAGTCGTGCTATTTACGTGCATTATCTGTGGAGGTAAATCTGAGCCTTTTAATTTTTCTTTCCTGCCTTTATTTTCTAGAGTCCTATTTGTTCTTGCATGTCGCCTAGTATTTTTTCCTTTTAAAACTTAGGGGTATGTCTAGAACTGCCTATAGATAGAGGTCCTAATTTCCTCCAGGACCATTAAGAAGGGACGGGTAACAACACGCATTGAGGCCGTTAAACAACCGCTAAGGGATGGGAAAGGGTAGATATGGATATGATAACCGGTGCGCTAATGCCACGTGTATCCCATTTACGATGAGTGATTACCGGGCATTGCATTGATGTGATCCTATAGGATAAACAACCTAGGACTCCCCTATCCCTTACACATGTGTGCTTAGACTGTAAATCTTTCAAAACCTTATATATGTGCTTAGACTTTAAATCTTCTAAAAGTTTACTTCACATGTGTGCTTAGACTACGAATCTTTTCAAAACCTTTATTTGTGTAAGCTTATTTGCTACTTGTTTAAATTCACAAAGCTTGTTTGGCCACGAACCACAATTGTTGACTTTGAGGGGTGCCTAGCACCTCCCCCTTAAAGTAATTTCAAGCCCTTACCCATTCTCTGGTTATTCAAATATGTGTTATAATGACCCTTAGTAGGTTCCCTAACGCGCCTTAATTTGTTAGGTGGCGAATCTTCAATTCCTTACATCATTTTCCCAAAAGGAAACGAGTTGTCCCAATAATGTCAAAAACCCAGACTGATTCGAAAGGAGAGGGAAAAGGGGGGCGCGATAGCATGGCGACTCTGCTGGGGATTTTAGGCTTCTACCCTTTCAAACTGCTTTGTGAATTTGTACCTTTGTTAATATTTGAAACCTTTCCCTTTCCCCTTCATGTGCAATTAATTGTTTATTTCTTTCAAGTATTTGATCTTTCTCAAAAACAAAACTGGCATGTTTCCTTGTTTCCCTTTCTAATCGCTTTTAAATTACAACTGTTGTATTTACTACTTTCACAACGTGAAAATATATGTCAACATGCCTTTATTTCTTATTCATTGTTGCATACTCATGCTCAACATCGTATTCCACTTGTGCCAATACAAATCCTATTGCAACGCTTGATGAATGGTTGCGCTTTACCTATTTTATATCATCCTTAAGTTCGAAAAGTCTTATTTGCGGTAAAACCCGTCGATTAGCGATGCAGTCGATGGTTCCGTGCCTTCCCCCTTGAGTTGTCCGCTCAAGGGTACCAATCTAAGACCCCATAGAAACCTTACTATGTTATATTGTGCATGCATCATGGTCAAACCTTGCTAGGTTAATGTGTTGTCTACACAATAACCCTTTAAGATAGCCTTGTCCAAGTCCACCGGGGCTTTCATAATCCCAACGGACACAATCACGTTCTGTGCATTTATTTGGAGGACTAAATGCTTGTATGCTAATCATAAGTGTATAAATAGTTGAGTCTTGCGGGGTTAAGGGCCTAACTATGTTTGTCTTGAAGAAATATGAGGCACGAAGTCCTAGATTCGGCATGGTAAGCAATATCAACCCAAAGCTCCTGAACTGCTGAGAAGACCTTTCCTCCAGTGATAAGAAACACGTCAAGAAATACCTGGGCAATTTACCGTCCCTCCTAGACATTCAACCCAACAAAATGTTGATTGAGGTTGTCACTTTATTTTGGGATAGCGAAAGAGCCGTTTTCCGCTTTGGGAACATTGAGATGACACCACTGCTAGAAGAGATAGGAGGACTAGCTGGGTTAGTCAGGGAAACCCCTGGGTTGTTGGTGCCTGAGAACCACATAGGCAAGGGCTTTCTGAAAATGATGGGTCTGAAGAAGATTGATGAGTTAGAATGTCAAGCAGTCATACATACCCTTTGAGTACTTATATGAAAGGTACGGTAATAGTAAATCGTACCGTACCTACCACGACGAATTTTCCATTACATCTTTGGGGAACATCCACCGTAGGGTGTTTGTATTCATTGCATGTTTTCTGGGACTAATAGTGTTTCCAACAAAGAAGGAAAGGATCCACACTAGGTTGGCCATGGTAGCCAAGGATTTGATGGAGGGAATTGACGGGCAAGCCTTCAGCATTGTCCTGATGATCATAGCAGACATTTACCGATCTCTGGAATGTTGTTAAAGAGGAGCTAAGCACTTAGAGGGTTGCAATATATTACTAAAACTATGGCTCTTAGAACATCTCCAAAAAGGTCAATACCACCAAGAACTTCCGTGCAGGGCTTAGAATGACCACATCGCTTTCCATCACCCCAAGCGGATGGCATATATTCCCGACAGATTTGCTCAGCCAGAGACTGCCAATGAGTGGGTAGAGTTCTTTGATAATCTAACTGAGGAGCACGTACAGTGGATGTTCGAGTGGTTTCCAACAGACGAATTCATCATCAGGTCCAGGGATGCACCACACTTGGTGCTAATCGGGTTGAGAGGTATATATCCTTACGTTCCTCTCCGAGTCATGAGACAAGCAGGAAAAAAGCAAGTTATGTGAAGGGTCGACAAGATTAGCCATTTTCGAGCTGACTTCCAGGATGATGATGTTCCCCACAAGTGCCGAGCCCAATATATGTGACACTGCAAAATCATAATGGAGAAGAACACAATTCAACCAGACAGGTACCGTGAAGGATATGCACCTTTCTACCCGGGGTGGTTAGAAGATGACCTGGATGGGTTAGTCAGGCCAGGGATCAACCGAGGTCACAAAATCATAGGCGCTAGTGCCGAGACTCATGTCAAGTGCAATATGCTGCACAAGAGGATCCACGAGTCTGAGAACGAGCATCGAGAAATACATGAAACCAACAAAAGGTTGATCGAAGAGTAGAAAGACACGACCATTCGTTCCAACACGAAGCTGGAATACTTGGAGCGAAGCATAGTAGAGCTGGAAGGTAAAATCATCAAGAGGGTCGAAGACTGTCAGAAAGTTGAGGGGAATGAAGGAGGACATCTGGCCAGAGCATACTTACTGCTAGGACTGCGTGAGCTGGGGAACCTGTTCGATTGGATAAAGGATGCTGAATCTAGGGAAGGTCCTTCTAACACCAAGTAGGATAGGATTTCCTTTTTCTTTCGCTTTTATCAATGTAATAAGGCCAACGGCCATTAGTGACTTTATTTCCTACTTATTATGTTAGTGCCTTTTTGGATTAGTCTATTTTTACATTAATGAAATGAGGAATTTTGGAATCTAAGTTGTCTAAATCAATTTGTCGCTAGGCCTACCTCCGGAACCACGAGGCTCCAAAATTAGGACACTCTTTTATAATCCATCACTATGTGTTTAAATGCTGCAATATTTTTCGTGATCCTTACTGACTTGGCTAACTTTTGTTTTTGATTTTGTTACCCTCCCCAAAGGTTGGTTTTTACATTCTGGCATCATCATCATACCACACAAGATCCAGGGGCCCTCCACATTCTCATCCTCCTAGTCCACCTAAGGGAAAAAGCAAAGGCAAAGGAAAAAATTGAAGATATCAGGAAGGAAAACACAACGCCAGTCGATCGAACATAAGCTATTGATAGTCAAGATACTCAGGTTAGAAATGACGATATGTCACAACTCGAGCAAAGGTTGTTGAAACTACAAGGGGAGCTTGAGCATGTCCGGAATTTTGAAAATTTATCATTCTCACTCACTGTTCCAGATGTCAACCATCAAAACATCCAAAATCCCATACCTCCTCAGAATACCCCAAACAAACAAAATCCTCCCACAGCTCATCACCACACAACTCCACCAAAAAATATACCTATTCCACCACAACACAATGCTTTCCACACTCCGAGAAACACCTCATTGATCGTCCCCGAGCCACAAAACTCAACAAATGACCACCTCTATACCTAGGCACCAGGCCATCACAACAACCCCATATACGTGGAGACTCTACCTCACTCCACCCAACCCATTTCATACACACCTGAATCCAGTGAGAAGGATTTGCTTATCAAGAATTTGGCCAAAGAACTCAAGAAGCTGACTAGCCGAGTTCAAGGTGTTAAATGAAGTAAGGGAGTTGAAGGGTTGAACTATGAATATCTTTGCATATAGCCCAATGTCGAACTAGCAGAGTGCTACAAACCTCCTATGTTCGAGATGTTCGATGGTACAAGTGATCCTAGGGTCCATCTGAGGACCTATTGTGATAAATTTGTTGGAATAGGAAGAGATGAAAAGATTCGTATGAAGATATTTATCAGGAGCCTCACATGGGATTCTTTGTCTTGGTACATCAGCCAAGACCCTAACAAGTAGTCCAATTGGGTAAACATTGCATCAGACTTCATGGACCGGTTCAAGTTCAATACAGACAATGCGCCAGACGTGTTCTATATTTAGAATCTTAAGAAGAAGCCCACTTAAACTTTTCGCGAGTATGCCACTCTTTGGAGATCTGAAGCAGCTAAGGTCAGGCATGCCCTAGACGAAGAACAAATGAACAAATTATTTGTCCGGGCACAAGACCAGCAGTATTTTGAGCGGCGGATGGTGATTGAAAACCACAAATTCTCTAAAATCATAAAGTTAGGTGAGAGAATCGAAGAAGGGATTAAAAGTGGAATGGTTACCAATTTTGAAGCATTACAGGCCACGAATAAGGCCCTACAGTCTGGTGGTATATCCAAGAAGAATGATGTAGGGGATGTAATTCTTGCACAGGGACCCAAATCCCCACTGACATATCGAACCTTTCCACTCACCTACCAAGCACCACCGCCCACATATCAGTCAGCACCTCCACCAACATATCAGTCATCTCCACCACATACCTATCAGCCTACTTCTCCCAGATATTCCCAACCAACTCATGTTTACCATGCTTACAATCCTCAACCATATCACTTCCAATCACCCCCTGCTCGCCAAAATTTTTTGAGACCTCGACCCAATTTTGACAGCAGGCCGCCCAAGCAATATACTTCAATTGATGAAACTATTGACCAGTTGTACGAAATATTAAAAGTTGTTGGTTATGTTACTCATATCCTAACTGTAACCCCTGAAAATCCATACCAATGGGTCAACCCAAATAAAACCTGTGCATACCATTCCAGCATGAAGGGGCATCCAATTAATGAATGCCATACACTTAAGGATAAATCCAGTCTCTGATTGATCATAAGGTCATCCAAGCAAAGGAAGCTACTCCCAAGGTCCGCAACAATCCGCTCCCAGACCATAGAGGTGGAGGCATCAATATGATAAAGATAGAGGAAGAATGGGACCCAGAGGGGTCGATTAGATTGATCAAAGAAGGTGATGACCCAAAGAAGCCAGCGGTCACACTTAATCCCATCATAGTCCAGATTCAGCCGTCAGGAGATGTTGAGGTAGCTCCGTCAGTCCCATTCAAGTTTGAAGTGGCACCACCTGCAGATGAACTTATGCTGTTTGAGATTGAGGTAATCCCACCTGCCACGGCACCCGTCCCATTTGAAGTGAAGATAGCCGCACCAATTACAGTGACAATGTCAACCCCACCGCTTTTCAACACCAATGTCGTACCTTGGGACTATGTAGCTGAGGCAAGGAGGAAAGGTAAAGTCAAGATAGAGGAAGTTGTTGCTGCACAAGGGATGACAAGGATCAAAAGAGTCTATACACCTGAACACTTGGCTGAATCCAGCAAACAGGCTTCCAACAGACCACCCATCCTTGAGACAGGCCCAGATGATTTTTAGAGGAAGGTGTAGGCCAAAGAATACTCAATCATCGATCAGTTGAACAAAACCCCAGCCCAGATATACATTCTGTCGATGCTGTAGAATTCGGAGACACACAGGAATGCTTTGATGAGAGTGTTAAACGAAGCATATGTGCCTAATAAAATCACCAGTGGAGAAATGGCCAACATGGTAGAACAGGTGCTGGAAAGTCTCAAGATCACTTTCCACGATGACGAGCTGCCACTTGAAGGGCTAAGTCACAACAAGGCATTGCACATTACTGTGCAATGTGAAGATCATTTCATTAGCAGAGTTCTAATTGATGGAGAATCCAGCCTCAACATTTTCTCATTGACAACCCTCAAAATATTAGGCAAAGGATTGTACGAGATAAGAGAAGGGTCCATGAATGTAAAGGATTTCGATGGTTCTCAGAGGGCCACCATTGGAGAAATCAGTCTTTGTCTACAGATGGGACCTACATGGTTCGAGATTGAATTTCAGGTGATAGATGTATCCGCGTCATATAACAAGTTATTGGTGCGGTCGTGTATAGATGTCCCTGGGGCTGTGGCATCAACATTGCATCAGGTAGTGAAATTTGAATGAAACCACAATGAAGTAATCATCCACGGAGATGGAAGCAACCCTATCTATAGTCGCCAGACCATCCCGATGGGTGAAGGTAGAAGAAGGCTGGGTGGAGAAACCTATCATCACATCGAGCGGGTAAACACAATAGACAAGGATAAGTGGTGGGATAGTAAGATCGAAAGCATATTGAACTGGAGCGGGTATAAGCCTGGCAAAGGGCTCGGTAAGAATCTTCAGGGGATTTCCAAACCAATACAGCTGAAGCACCATGGCACCACTTTTGGGCTGGGATACAAATACACTTGGCAGGAGTATGAATATTGATCGCCACCATGGCGCGGTCCCTACTATCCATTGGAACAACCTATACCACATTTGGAGCAGACTTTCCAGCAAGCTGATATCATATGGGGGTCAGAAGAAGAAGAAACTCTAGAAGCTTTGAAGAATCTATTCCTGGAAGACGAAGACATGGACTGTTATGTTATTGTTGAGGAGGAGGAAGAGGAAGGCCCTACCAACCAAGGTGTGAGCAAGGGATTATTCCTCAAGAATTGGACCGTCAGACCATCCAGGGCTTGACGAGTCATGGGGTAGCAAGGCTGAACATCGTTATTTATTTAATTTTTGCTAATGATTTCCTTTTTGCATTTTTTTGTTTTCCAATAAAATCCCTATGTTCCAAAATTGTTTATTTAAATTATCAAAATCGCTTTTACGTTTCAACGAATAAGTATTTATTTATTACCGTTTTTCTCTCATTTATTTTATCTATACAACATTACTATTTCCTGTCCTGATGAACCAATGACTATGACATGCAATGAGACAACGCAACAAAAGGACAGCGATTCAGAATAAGAGGATGTCATACTCGATCAAATTGTCAGAGAAGTTGAGGATTTCGAGAACAGACCTAAGTCCAACCTGGACAAAACTGAGGTAGTCAACCTGGGAGATTCAGAGACTGTAAAAGAAACTCGCATCAGCATCTGTTTGTCGCCGTCAGAGAAAAAGGAATACACCCAATTCCTGAAAGAGTATGAGGACATATTTTCATGGTCGTACGATGACATGACTGGTCTAAGTACATCCATTGTGGCTCACAAGTTGCCGACCAATTCAATGTGCCCGCCGGTAAAATAGAAGCTTAGAAAGTTCAAGCATGATATGAGTTAGAAAATCAAAGAAAAAGTTACCAAGAAAATCAACGCCAAGGTCCTCAGGGTAGTTGAATATCCAACATCGTGCCAATTCTTAAGAAAGACAGAAAAGTTAGGGCCTGTGTCGACTATCGGGATCTCAATCTGATGAGTCCAAATGACGATTCCCCCTTTCAAGCATACACATCCTGATTGAAAATTGTGCAAAGCATGAACTTCAGTCGTTCGTGGATTGTTTTGTCGGATACCATCAGATTTGGATGGACGAAGAAGATGCTGAGAAAATGGCTTTCATCACGCCGTGGGGAGTTTACTGTTGTAAGATAATGCCATTCAGCTTAAAGAATGCTGGGGCCACTTATATGAGGGCTATGACCACTATCTTCCATGACATGATACATAAAGAGATCGAGGTATATATGGACGACGTCATTATCAAGTCCAAGAAAGCCACCGACCATATAGCAGGTCTGAGGAGGTTCTTCAACACGTTGCAAAAATACAACCTGAAATTAAACCCAGCGAAGTGTGCATTCGGGGTTCCTGCCAGAAAATTACTTGGGTTCATTGTTAGCCGTCGATGAATAGAAGTGGATCCGTCAAAAGTCAAAGCCATCCAAGAATTACAACCACCAAAGAACAAAAAAGATGTGACGAGTTTCCTGGGGCGCCTTAACTACATCAGGCGGTTCATAGCCCAGTCTACGGTCATATGTGAACCGATCTTCAAGATGTTAAAAAAGGATTTTGCAACTAAATGGACCGAGGATTGTCAAAAAGCATTCCACAGAATCAAGGAATACTTGTCAACGCCACCGGTTTTGGTCCCGCCTGAGCCATGTAGACCCTTGCTACTCTACGTAGAAGTATTAGATGGAGCTTTCAGCTGCTTTGTGGGGCAGCACGATGAGACATGAAGAAAGGAACATGCTATCTATTATCTGAGTATGAAGTTCACTCCATACAAGGCACGATATTCTCTACTGATACTTGTTGTGCTCTAACCTAGGTAGCCTAGAAGATGAGGCACTACTTCTATGCCTACACGACATATCTTATATCAAGGATGGATCCCTTGAAGTACATCTTTCAGAAGTCCATGCACACTGGCAAGCTGGCCAAGTGGCAAATTCTGCTAAGTGAATTTGACATCGTGTATGTGACTCAGAAAGTGGTCAAGGGACAAGCACTACTACAAAAAAGGCCTTTAGCGGCAATACAAAACGGCTTTAGCGGCAATAACAATAGCCGTTATATCTTTTACCAGCCATTAGGGTTTTGCCGCTGATGCCGGGGTTGGCAAAGCCTTTAGCGGCTTTTCTCGCAAAAGCTGGTAAAAGGTATGGTTTATTGCCGGTAAATATTATCATCTTTAATGGTAATTGTTTGCGGCAATTATAATGACTACTAAATCCAATCCAAAACGGCCAACTATACCTCTTTAGCATCTATTTTTATAGCCGCTAAATTCAAACTAATTGCCGCTAAAGGTTCGCATCTCTAACGGCAATTGTTTATGGAAATTATAATGGCTAGCAATCCAAACGGCTAATTATACTTCTTTACCATCTATTTTTATAGCCGCTAACTTTAAAATAATTGCCGCTAAAAGTTCGCATCTCTAACGACAATTGTTTGTGGCAATTATAATGGCTACTAAATCCAATCCAAACGGCTAGTTATACTTCTTTACCATCCATTTTTGTAGCCGCTAAATTAAAAATAATTGTCGCTAAAAGTTCGGATCTTTAGCGAAAATTATTTTTGTTGCAATTAAAAAGGCAATAGTATCCCTTCTTAAAACATCTTAGTTTGCCTTTTAGCGTCCATTTTAATAGTTAATATGTTTAACTAAATTGCCGCTAATAATCAATAGCTTTAAAAGTCATAAGCGATAATAGTAATAATTTGGCCACAATTAATAATAGTTACTACATTTGTATAGAATATGACCCAACTAATAAAATATATTAATATTAATTCAAAAAAACATAATATATCTCATTAAATCCTAACAAACAAAAGAAAGTAGTAATAAAAATATTAATATCACAGTAACTTAAAACATAAAAATATATTGTTTGGACTAAATAGCAATGTCATCATTGTAATAATCCAGAGTGATGGTCTTCAAATAATTTCCGCAGCTTTTCATCATTTTGAAATCTTCCAACCGCTAAATTATCGAACATCATACTGTATGAGCTGAAATTATAAAATAAGTGTGTTAAAGGATAAAGTATAAGCATGAAGTGATGAAACATGAGACTAGTGTTATAGCTAACATTGTAGATTTTATAGCTACCAGTGCATTTTCTTTTGCAGGAACAAATGAATTTCATTCTTTCTCACAGATTCCTAGTGCTGAAAGGAGCTACTAAACCTCGAAAAGTCAAACTCCTAATCTACGGATTATAATTGCTAAAAGAAGACCATAGATTGAGAACTAGCATAAGGGTATTTACACGACATGTGGAAAACCACATGAAAGGAAAATCTTAACTCGAAAGTTAACTGTTCATTGCCAGATATCCCATCACTACACTGAAGAGTCACACATTGATCTAAACCAACAACAAACTGGTGGAGATAACAAGAGCTTTATTGTGACAAAACTCATCAGTATTGCTAGCACCAAACAACCAAATGGCAGCCACTATAAACTAGAAAATTGGACACTCGAAATCAACTGATATTACTGAAGCATCTGAGCAAACATAGTTTTTTTGCGACAATTCATAGAACAACGCACATCTTCAAAGACAAGTCAATCAACCTGAGAACAATGAGCTTTGATTACTTATTTGTTTGGATTGGAAATCTTTGGACAGAGTACTTACTGTATGGTACTATGCATTTATGAAGTGGTATTAGCATTTTATGTTGTTCATTATGGAATTGCTTAGTTCTCTATGGGAAAGAAATGCAACTGTTTTTCAGAAGGTTTTCACATAATTGATTGATGGACTGAATGTCTCCAAATTTAGTTAACTCCAGAACAGCAACTATGCTGGAAATGATGCTCGAGTTAACAGATGTTTAGTTAACTCCAGAAAAGCCTTACACTTATAATACTCTATCGCAGATGTTTGTTTTCTTTCAGTAAACACTTTGTTTTCAAAGTTGGGATGAATCAATGTCTTAAAACACTATCAAAGTGATTAAATGAAAGTTTGTTGGAAAAGGCAACGCCAATTTAAACAATCAAGCATCATCAATCAATTGTAAATAAATATATATAAACAATCAAGCAAAAAATATCCACTGTAAAACAGTCAATATAATCAATCGAGTAGCATCAACCATCAATCCATTGTAAATCAATCAAAATAAACAATCGAGCAANCGCCAATTTAAACAATCAAGCATCATCAAACAATCGTAAATAAATCTATATAAACAATCAAGCAAAAAGGATCCACTGTAAAACAATCAATATAATCAATCGAGCAACGTCAAGCATCAATCCAAATAAACAATCGAGCAGCATCAATCCACTGTAAATCGATCAATCCATATAAAAAATTGAGCAGCATCAATCAAAAATCTATTGCAAAACGATTGCAAGCAACCAATTTAACAGGGGAAGAAGAGAAATTAACAGGGGAAGAAGAGAAGGTCACATGAACGAGAGAACTTACTTGGAAAAGAATCGGCGACCTTGATGAAATACACCGCGTACTGGAATTGACGCAACAACAATTTAGGTTTTCCTATTCAATTGAGGGTATCCCTTTCTATTAAAGGGAAATATGTTTTCCTAGTTCCTACACGTTTCTAATTAGAGGGAACGATGTTTTTCTTTTTGTGGGGAGGGAAAAGTTAAAATAATAAAAAATCAAATTCAATTAGTAATTTTAGTGGAAACTATATTTTTATTGTGGATAAAAGGATATCTTTTACTGGCTAATGTTCATGTGCCACTAATTTTTTAGCTTAAAGAATTTATTACAACAATTGCCTTATTGCTACTAAATAATTTCCGTTAAAGGTATTTTTTGTAATAGTGAAGCATTGGAAGATCATCTTGCCGAGAACCCTGTGGGAGGAGAATACGAACCTCAGAAAAAACATTTTCCCGACGAAGAAGTATTATTCATAGGAGAAGACGTTGATGAATCCTATGATGGCTGGAGAAGCCAATTTCAAAGGGGTATTGCAGCAGTCTTGGTGTCGGAAACTGGCCAACATTATCCGGTATCTACTAAACTCAGATTCCCCTACACCAACAATATGGCAGAGTATGAATCCTGCATCCTAGGGATCAATAAGGCCATTGACATTAATATTCAATAGTTTCTATTAATTGATGATTCAAACCTTCTAATACACCAAGTACAAGGAGAATGGGCTACCAAGAATTCCAAGATACTGACGTATCTGCACCACGTGTAGGAATTGAGAAAGATGTTCACAAAGACATAATTTCGGCACAACCCCAGAATTCTGAATGAGTTTACCGATGCACTGGCCACTCTATCATCCATGATACAACATCCAGATAAGAACATCATTGATCCTATTTCAGTAAGGATCCATAGCCAGCCGGCATATTGTGCCCACACTAAAGAAGAAGCATATGGAAAGCAACGGTTCCATGATATCAAGGAATATCTGTCAAAGGGAGAGTCACCAGAGCTTGCAAATCACACTCAGAAATGCACGCTTCAGAGATTTTCCAATAGTTTCTTTCAAAACAGAGGAACCTCTGTACAGGAGAACTCCCGATTTGGGATTATTGACACGTGTCGATGCAAAGGAAGCCTCCAAACTACTTGAAGAGATACACGCTGGGACCTGTGGCCCACATATGAATGGTTTTGTCTTGGCCAAGAAGATACTCAGAGCCGGTTATTTCTGGATGACCATGGAAACTGAATGCATCTAGTATGTCCGAAAATGCTACCGATGTCAGGTACATGCATATATGATAAAGGTACCCCGCAAACGAGCTAAATGCAAAAATCTCACCATGGCCATTTGCCACCGGGGGAATGGACGCCATTGGATCGATCGAGCCTACCGCCTCAAATGGACACAGGTTCATCTTGGTAGAAATTGATTATTTCACTAAATGGGTCGAAGCATCATCTTACAAAGCAGTAACTAATAAAGTCGTTGCAGACTTTGTCCGCGACTGTATTATTTATCGGTTCGAAGTTCCAGAATCGATCATCACCGATAACGGTCCAATCTCAACAGCGGCCTGATTCCTGTTTATGAGGGGATACTTAGACAGCTCGATGGGTTCGGTCACAATTCAATAAAAATATCATTCCCCCCACAATTGGAAACTGGGGAAGAATTTTAAGGAGGACCCTCAAAATTCCGAAGCATGTTCAGCCGACCGCAGCACGCGCAACAGCCTAAGACGCCAACCCATCAAACTGGGGAAGAATTTTGAGGGGGACCCTCAAAATTCCGTAGCATAAGAGGTTGCAATGTCTTGAACCGTGTCACAGTCGTCGGTTCATTTAAATTTCTTGAAATATATCTCATACTATGTATTTACAAAATCATGCATGCTTATTTCCAAAATATAGCTATGTTTAGCAAACGCTATACCGATGATTTAAACAGGATCATCAGACCGAGCAGAACGAGTCAAGCAAAGCCAGCAGGGATTCGAACCAACTTCCCCCATCTATAGAACTCACAATTTTTCTTTGGATGTAGGAACAAAGAACGAACATGTTTATAATCACAATCCTCGAAACCATCGCACTTACTGACATTTGCTATCAGCATGAACAAACAATGCTCCATAGTGACAATGCTCACAACAATCACAATGTCAAAGCCTGCTGCCAGCTAAGAAATTCTACTGTCATTTACTATTTAATCTTCTGCATAAGGCTAAGTTCTTCCTTCATTTTGCATAAGGCTATATATGCTTTCCATCTTGCATAAGGCTAAGCTCTGCCTTCATCTTGCATGGGAATAAGCTTTGTCCCGAAGTTTGCATGAGGTTAAGCTCTACCTCCATCTGCATAAGGCTAATCTCTGCCTTCTCTTGCATAAGGGTAATATATGCCTTCATTTCCATAAGGGTAATATCTTCCTTCATTTTATATAAGGCTAATCTATGCCTTCATTTCGCATAAGGCTAATATCTTCCTTCTCTTGCATGAGGCTAATCTCTGCCTTCATTTGCATAAAGATAAGCTCTGCCTTCATCTTGCATGGGACTAAACTATGTCCCAAATTTTGCATAAGACTAAGCTCTCCCTCTATTTGCATAAGGCTAACCGATGCCTTCCTATCATCATGAGGTTAAGCTCTACCTCCATATGCATAAATCTAACCGCTTCCTTCCCATTTGCATAAGGCTAATCTCTGCCTTCCATCTTTCATAAGGCTAATCTTTGCCTTCTCTTGCATAAGGCTAATCTCTGCCTTTATTCTGCATAAGGCTAATCTCTGCCTTCCACATCTCTACATGAGACTAAGTTTTGTCTCCATTCTACATAAGGCTAATCTTTGCCTTCCACATCTTGCATGAGGATAAGCTCTGTTTCCATACCTGCATGAGGCTAAGCTCTGCCTCCAATTTACTTTTCACTAAGACTAAGCGCTGTCTCTCAAGTATTATTTGTCACACCTCTTTTTTCCTCTACCCTCGGATTAATGAAGGGTAATAAGGGAGTTTTTCCACTTTAAGTGACATTATTCGGATTTGGATTTTATTTTAGTTTTCAGAGTTGCCACCCGAATTTCGGACGATGTTCCGGGACACCGTTTTTGTTGAAATCCCAAACCGAGGAAATTTATACTCTGTTTTAAGTTGTCTGCGTACCAGAAATTCGAGTAAGGAATTCTGTTAACCCGGGAGAAGGTGTTAGGCATTCCCAAGTTCCGTGGTTCTAGCACGGTCGGCTTAACTATTAATATTTGGCCTAGTTATCTGATTATTTACATATTTTTTGCCTATTCTGCTTTTAGTATTTATGGATTTATCTTGAAATAAGTCACGATGTCGTGCACTTATTTGTTTTCGGGACATATTATAACTACGTCACATGAAATGCACCAGTAATTACATGTGATTTTTATTAAATTTTGAAGTTGGAGACGGGGACATGAGTTGTCGCACCCGAGTGTAGATTACATTAGTCAAGACTATGGTCATGACAGTTTTAAAGTGCCCATTTGAAGCAATGGTTGATTATTCTTTAGATTTTTATATTTTTTGAAATAATATATATATTTTTTTTGTTCTTAAAATTAATTAGGACGTTTATGGATTTATCTTAGACAAGTTACGATGCCGTATTCTTGTTTGTTTTTGGACACATTGCAAACACGTTACATGAAATGCACCCGTGATTGCTATGTGCAATTTTATTTATTGTTTGGAATAGAGGGTCGGGGGCATGAGTTGCCACTCCCGAGTGTAGGTTAGGGTAATTTTGGTATACCATTCGATTTTATCAAATTTCAAGCTAAAGTATCATTTTTCCTAAAAAAAATTACCTAAATGATGTTCAGTAGTCTAAAGACAACATGCTTCGGGCTATGGCCATAATTTAGCCCCAGATTGTTTCAACTCTTTTGGCCAATCCTAATTTTGGCTTGTTTACAAAAAAAAGGATAGGAAACTATGCATCTATAAAGAAAGTCATGCCATCATATAGAGAAAGTCAAAATATTAATTTGCAAATAATTTATTTAAACAATCAAATGAGCATGTATAACTATGGTGCGGTCTTTAATTGACTCCTAAACGAATTATAATTATGCTATTTAATTTTGTATCTACTGAACTTTGTTTGACGGTTTTTGCACACGTTACAGTATTGCAAACTCGGAAACTTTCAGAACATATAAGGCTAATGGAAGAGGCATATTTCTATTTGTATTTTTTCTTAAGAATTAACTGATATAAGGTGTTTACAAGCTTCATATGAGCGCCTTTGAACCATAAACTTTATACCTATTCATCAGACAGTTTGTTTTGGAGACGAAAGCTAAGATCTTTCCTTTTTTGTTATCTTTTGTAAAATCGCAGGAATTTTTGTGGAGAAAAGCAAGTATTTTTTTTTTCAAATCTGGAGCTCTCAAGATGAACTCTTTTAATCACACATTTATATTGAGTTTCTACAAGAAAAAAAAAGAAGGGGTTTTTGACCATAAACAGATGATGAGAGTAATTATTAAAATGAAAAGCTGACTTAGTTTTATGAAATAGAAAAGACATAAACCAATTGTAATTTCAGTTCAGTCCGTTCTTTACAGGTGATGCAGAAGAAAACTAATCTATTACATCCTTGTTTTCTACTGTACAATCCCAATAATAAATGTAAAGATAACCACAAAAGAATGGTGTAGATTCGTTGTTGCTCTTGTGCGAGCTGATAATCCATATTCTTCTGGCTATTTTCTTAGTCACCAGACGACTAACTTAATAAAAACATTCCTTAGGCATTTCTTAAGGCATAATTCTGACCATTTATTGGGTTCAGATTCGTGTCTTAATACCTTTGTAGCGATAATCTAATTACTCTACAACTGTTTATGCATTATTATTGGGTGAATCTGACCATGAATGGGTCAGACTTTCCATCTCATAATGCCACACTAACCTAAGTTTAGATCTCCATAGACACTTGCTTACTAGGTCCATTTAATGACCAAGAGGACCCAAATAAGAGCATTTTAACTATAAGTCCAACATTGCTGCTTGGACAGTAATACCAATAGGTTATTAAGCATTCGCAGGATGGGTCATACCATAAAGGGGTTTGACCCAACCTTGATGATGTTCTTACATCATTTTTGACAGCATAGGTTCTTGCCTTTTATGGACTGAATCTGACCATAGAAAGGGGTCAAATTCAACTCCATAGTGGTCCTATTCATCTCATAATTGTTCTGTGATTTTTTATTCTTTGGGAATTTTGGAGAAGGTGAATCTGACCATTTGAAGGGTTTAGATTCCCTACTCACAAGCCAATGTTGTTTACCCATTTTTGTACCCTTAAGTGGTGACAAACTACTGTTTAAGCACCTAATATGGGGTGCATTTGACCATTATAGAGGGTCAAATTCATCTACCCTAGTGATGTTTCATAACAATATCTTGATATTTAAAACCTAAGCCAGACTAGTATTTAAGCATCTTTATAGGATGAACTTAGCCATTGGAGGTTAAGTTCATTGCCCTTTGATGTTGTTTTCCAACACAACCATTGATTGCACAGTCATATAAAAGACAGTTTTAAGATGAAACAGGCTTATGTAAAATTCAGAGATTAGAAAACTAAACAATCATAATGTGTTACTCTATATACATTCATATAAGTTTATACAGAAATCGGTCTAAACAAATAAAAATACAGATTCATGGAGGAAAGACAGCAGATTTCAGGCCTTCATATTTCATAAAAAAAAACTCAGTTTTACATACCTTCATGAGTAAGATAACAACAGAAAGCCTGACCAAATAAAGGTCAGGCAGATGGAAATCAGCAAAAAGGAAGAGAAACCCAGCAGCAACAAACATCACCCACGAGCAGCAAGAAAATCATAGTAAAGAAATCAAGAAAAAGATGATTTTTGAATACCAAATGATTGAATCAAGGCAGCAACAAAACCAATTCCTTTAGGAAAGAAAACCACAGCTACAAGACAATCTAAGTTCAGATTGTTTCCCACTCCTACTGCAAATCCTTTTTGTTTATCTTTTTCAAGTATTTTAGTAGTCAAAGTTGTATTTTCCAGTCCAAAAGGTTCAAAGAAGAGTCCAAAAAATCCCCTCTAGTGGTAAAAAGTGTGTGTATATATAGGGGCATTTGGGATAGGATATGCTCAGCATATTCCTTATCCAATAAACTGGAAATAGTACCAATGCAGCTGTCACCCTTATCCTTTCGGGACAGCTGCCTATTTTCAGAACATTCCAGCCTTTATTCCCCTTTTGAAATTACTATTTTAACCCTAAATATCTGATTTCTTGACCTACAATACCTAATATGCCCCTTGAAGTCTCTGAAATTACCATTAGGTAACCAGGGTTAGACTTGCTTGGGTTATTGTTTAATTATAGCTAACTAACACTAGTTCGGTCCCTTTGGGTGACAACTAGTTGTTCTTAACTAAGGTTGAGTTAATTAATCGAAGATTAGTTGATTAAATGCCTAGAGTTGGCTTTCATACTACTTACTATGTTTAAGTCATTTAATCAACAGCTTAATTAAACTCAATGGAGGTTAGTCAAAGCAATTCTCTTCACTTAGGTTAATTTAATTAAACTAAATGAATATGTTTTAGTCCATAACCCTCAACATAGTTTTTTTAAACAGATTTTATTTTTAGTTACATACTTTAAGAAGCTACCTAAGTTAATTTCTAGATTGAAGAAGTTGGAATCATTTAAATGTTAGACTAAGTGAATCATTCGTTCTTAACTTAGTTAATTGATCTTAACTAGTTATCTAGGACTTAGATCGACTATGTTGTTAGATGATTTTTAAAATTAAGCCTACTAGTTAAGTGTGACTAATTCCTTATTGCTTAATTAATTTAAACTCAAATTGACTACCATTTGAATTAAAATCAGTAGTTAATTGAACTAACTGGTTTAAACAATATCATTAGGTGTAATCAGGATTATCTATTAACTCTTAGTCAATTGAGTGATTAATCCTATGAAACTGAACTTTTAAACTATTTTGGTCATTCTAGGATCTTAGTTTGATTAAAGAAAGTTAGGTTAATAATTAGGTAATAAGTAACTCTATACTAATTTAATTAATTACTAGCTAAACTTTGTTGCCTTATCAAGGGTTGATTAATTTCAGATTAATCAATTATTTTAAACTTCTTAGACTTAGGTCAATTATATTGTATTTTAGTTCAAATGTATACTTAATTAGTTGTGTATAATTTGTCTAATTAGATTATTATTTAATCGATTAATCTGGTGGATGGTTAACCCTCAGATTACACTAAAGTCAGAAGATGAATTAGACTAATCAATCAATTGAAGGTGGGAAGTAGCAACAATGAAGGCAATCTAAAAAAAACTAAGCATGAATCAAATAAAGCTAACAAGTAGAACCTTTAGTAAATCAATGGTGACTAACAGGAAAACCTAAAAATGATTAATCATGGTTGCAAAAATAGTCTGGAATTGCATAATGTGTTAAGTACTACATCAATCGAAATAGAAAATAATGTGAATCAAGACAGAAAAGTCATACATGCGGTCAATGACGAAACCTAAATTAGGAAGTATGATTAACAGGGAAAACCTAATTACTTAATTGACAAGAACAAAAAGTCAAGATATGACTGTCATGAAATATACTTAAAATTGAAACGACAAGGAAGAAATATACACAGGTGGGGGAAGGTAATGAAAGAAAACAACAGATCTACACAGATCTTCAATAAAAATAACTAAATCATGACAGGTTCATGCCAATAACACCAAAACAGTTAGAAAGGGAAGAGGGGATACCCGTAAAAAGGGTTTTTTTTCTAGGAAAGAGAAAGGGGGTCAGTGGACCTTACCAGATCTGATGGGGGTTTGAAAAAATGAATAAAACCTTCATGAATCAATTGCTCTAGTTAAGAGTAATCGACCTGTGAAGGTCTGAACCATTGGTTATCCTCAAATCGGCCGGGGAGATATTTTGGGGGTTTTCAGATTCTTAGATCTGAAACCCAGGCAAAACTATCGGTTTTTTGGGAGGGTTGATAACGGGAGGTGATAGAGGGGGTGATGGTGGTCGTCTGGTGGCCGGACGGCGGTGGGGTTTTAGGGGCGGCTATGGTTTAGGTTAGAGGTTGAGAGAGATGAAGGAGATGGGGGCAGCTAAGGTTTAGGTTGGGGTTGGGTTTCGGATCGAATGAGGGTATGGGGTGGGGTTTGGACAGTTAAATGCTTGTTAGGTAGTTAGTTCCGGACCGTTGGATCAAAATGATCCAACGGCTGAGGTGAATAGAAGGCTAAACAGCGTCGTTTGGGTACTGGGTTTGGGCAGGCCGGGTGTAAGGGGTTTGGGCTGGGCTGTCCGAGTGTATAGAAATAGGGGTTGGGCCTGGGTCTTTCTTGGCCCAGGTCCGATTTTGTTTTTTTCTTAACTAATTAGTTTAATTATTATAATTAAATTAAACTCTACTTTAATCCAAAAATGTAGTAATTAATTTTAAACCTTATTTTTCATCTATTTACATATTTATTAAGAATACAATAACCAATTATATATTCTTAATTAAATCTATGATTTATCGAAACAAAAAATGATTAATTTTCATAGTAATTAGTTATTAAAGACTATATTACGTTAGGTACTCGTCGTTCGTCTATTATTTAATTGATAATAACTTCATAATTCCTTGATAATGCGAAATTTTAATAATTTTGAAAAAATGAATCATGGATATACAAACAATGCAAGTGATTCACAATTAATTACCGAAAAATCAACAAAAATTCATAAAATCCATTGATTTATTGGGATTTTTATAGGACGATACGGCGAGTAAAAATCACATGCTCACAGCTGCCCCTCTTTTCTCGAAAACACGAAGAGTTTTCGGGCAAAGACAAAATGAACAGTAATAAGTGACTTTTACCTATTCATATGTTCCATTGTGAAGCGTTTTTGAAAAGTTTGACAGAACCCTGCTTCAAAGGTTGCCTACATATCCTTGGTTATAAAGGAATCAAATCAGTGTAGTTCTGGAAGTTTTGGTAGTTGGGACTACCGAGTAACTGTGGTTTCACTGCGGTTGCTGTTGTTACTGCTGCGGATCTCCTTGTTACAGCCAAAGTAAACAAAACGACAGACTAAACTAAACCTATCAGCTGCGAGTTACAAGATTCCTATCTAAGACATGTTCTTGAGTCTTGATCTTCTGCTAAACTCTGACCTGGATCTTGATGTTCGTTAGCCGCAGGTGTTGGTTTCGTCTCTTCGCTTATCGGACCAAGGCAGGATATACCAAACGGATGACTTCAATCTCATCCTGAATAGTCCATATCTTCTCTGTGTCTGCACTTTTGGATTCAATCTTCTCTTTCTTCTTTTTGTTTTGCTATTTTGGATCGAAACTTCTTCTTTTGGTCGTCTCGAGTTCCAACGTAATCTCCACAAAATCAAAACGAATGAACAAAATTTCTGCCCCAGTTTTCGCTAGGGAAATTTTGTGAGTTATTGCAAGAAAATCTATACTACTTTATTATTGAAAGCGGCGAAAGGCCGGGAGAAGTGCACCCGGAGTTATTGTATACTAGGGAGTGGCTAACCTATGCCTAAAAAGTAAAATAACCTAGGGATTGGAGACCCTATGTTGGAAAAAATCGACAGGTTATGTTGCCATCAAGAAAAGATCACAGGTTTTGCCGGTGTGTGGGGAAGGATCAACAGGTTATAATGTTGCCTGAAAAAGAGATCACTGGGTTATGCCAGTGTCTGAAGATGATCAACGGGTTATGCTGTTGTCAGGAGGATCAACGGGTTATGTCGGTGTCCGGGGAGGTCAATAGGTTATGCTGTTGCCTGAAAAAGAGATCGCTGGGTTATGCCAGTGTCTGGAAGTGATCAACAGGTTATGTTGTTCTCAGGAGGATCACCGGAGTATACCGGTGCTCGGGGGGTCAACAGTTTATGTTGTTGCCTGAAAAAGATATTACTGGGTTATGCCAGTGTCTGGAAGTGATCAATAGGTTATGCTGTTGTCAGGAGGATCACCGGGTTATGGCGGTGTCCGAGGAGGTCAACAGGTTATGTTGTTGCCTGCAAAAGAGATCACTGGGTTATGCCAGTGTCTGAAGTGATCAACAGGTTATGCTGTTGTCAGAAGGATAACCGGGTTATGCCGGTGTCCGGGAGGTCAACAGGTTATGCTGTTGCCTGAAAAAGAGATCACTGTGTTATGCCAGTGTCTGGAAGTGATCAACAGGTTATGCTGTTGTCAGGAGGATCACTGGGTTATGCCGGTGTCCGGGGAGGTTAACAGGTTATGTTGTTGCCTGAAAAAGAGATCACTGGGTTATGCCGCTGTCCGGGGAGGCCCACAGGTTATGTTGTTGCTTGAAAAAGATATCACTGGGTTATGCCAGTGTCTGAAGTGATCAACAGGTTATGCTGTTATCAGGAGGATCACCGGGTTATGCCGGTGTCCGGGGGGTCAACAGGTTATGTTGTTGCCTGAAAAAGAGATTACTGGGTTATGCCAGTGTCTGGAAGTGATCAATAGGTTATGCTGTTGTCAGGAGGAGCACCGGGTTATGCCAGTGTCTGGGGAAGTCAATAGGTTATGCTGATGCATGAAAAAGAGGTCACTGGGTTATGCCGGTGTCTGAAGTGAACAACAGGTTATGATGTTGTCATAAAAGAAGAGATCACCAGGTTATGCCGGTGTCTACTTGGGTGCGGGACCCTATGTTGGCATCAACTGAGGACTGGGATATCCTTGGCTGGAAAATGTTTGGCTAGGGGTTGAGGATCCTATATTATTTTCAGGGTCGCATCACATTCAACTTCATTTCTTCTTTCTCTTTTTTTTTATTTATTATTATTCATTTTTCTATTTTATATATATTTTTTATTTTTTATATACGCGGGAAAAGATTTTTGGAGGAAACTTCCCTTTGTTTGGAGTCAATGCTGCAGAGCTCCTTCTAGCTCTTGCGCGATTCCTTTTTATTGCATCTGCCTTTTGCACGGTTGCTTTTGCGCCTGTGTCCTGTTTTTAAGCAAAGAACAATTCGTTAGTTTGAAACGGTGGTTGGTTTTGCGGCTTTGATTTTCAACTGCTTGATCTCATTTCTTTTGATGAAGATCTCAACCACTTGCTTGCTTGTTAGCTTTCTGGGTATTGGGTTTCATCTCTAATCCCAGGGCCCTGGGCGTTCCAGATTTCCCCACGATGACTTGTCACCTGAGACCCAACATTTTATTTTGCCTTTGTAGGCTTTTCACTTGCTTTTTTTTTTGGATTTTCGGAGTATTGGGGAGGAGTTTTGGCCCCTCCAATTCTGCTGCGACGGTTAGTCATGTGGGAATTAACCTTTCCAATTTTATTTCGCCTTTATTGGCTTTTCATTCCTGACTTCTCTTCCAACTGTAACTTTAGGTCATTTGGAATACTTCGGCTTTTCAAACCTTGCCAAGATGGTTAGCCGCACGAGACTCAACCTTTCAACTTCAATCGCCTGTATAGGCACTTCAATTCGATTTCCTCCTTCCAACGGCCTTGAGTTTGAAGTATCGACCGCTTCGGCCGGTTGGGATCGACTCGACACTCCTGACGAGGCTGGGTGCCTTTTGCATATTAGCCCGTGTCAAATGAGAGCCCTGTAAATCAGTCTTGCCATCTTTTCTTTGCCTTAGTTTCGGGACAGAGTTAGACCAAAAAGGATTTAAAAGAAAAATCAATGACAGAATGGACAACGAATTTAAACAAAAGGTGTCCTTTTCGGGGAAAGGAGAGAAAGGCTTATCTGGAGTGCATGCGGACTTCAATGAACATGACATGCCCTTTGGACTGGATTCCTGATCCGTGTAAACTGCCCGACTCTAAGAACTTCATCACAATTATCACCTTGAGATCCAGAAACCTTGCCCCGGACTGTGTCTATATCAGTGATCCATTATCCTGTTCGATTAGTGGCGCCCTTTGCGAGTTTTCACCAACTAACCTCTCTCGTTTCTATTCTCACCGTCGCCTTGTTATGCTCTTTTCCAGTTTTCACTAACAAGACTCTCTAATTTTCAATTTCTCTACTTACCATCGCCTTACAGTGCCCGTGTGGGTTTTCACCGATAAGACTCTCTCATTTTAATTTCTCTCATTTCTTGTATCTGCTCCGAACAATTGTATTTTCCAATTTTGGACATCTATGCCGATTGATCGGAAGGACTTGAACAAGGTTTTTGGTGAAAAGAATTTGGATTGACCTACAGCTTTGAAACCTTCCATGTGCAAACGTCGCTGATCATAGCCTTTACCCCAGCTTAAACTCTTAGGAAATGTGAAATTTTTGTTTTGGTGTGACTGAACCCCAGGGAGAGGCTGTCTACGTATACTTTCGGAATCAAGTCGAATGTAGTTCAGGAAAACATTTTTGTTTTTGTTTTTGTTTTTGTTTTTGTTTTTGTTTTTGTTTTTGTTTTTGTTTTGTTTTCTCTTTCTTTTGCTTTCTTGTTCTTTTTTTTTTTTAATAACACTTTCGGGTTCCAAAGAGGGTAATCAAAGAAAAGTAACCGGCTTGAAGGGTTTGCAAAAAAGGGGTTAATGGTGTTTCGGGTAGTGAGAATGAAAGCCTTTGCCATCCTAATCGGAAAACACTTGCCGATATATATAGGGGATCAAACATAGTACCTTTTGACGGCATCTGTATTGACAGCCGTTTCGGGGGCATTTCCTTTGATGTCTGCCAGGTATAACGCTCCTTTTGGTAGCAATTTTCTTATGATGTATGGACCTTTCCAATTTGGGGCGAATTTTCCTTTCGATTCTTCGTGGTGTGGGAGGATACGTCTTAAAATGAGCTGCCCTACCTCGAAGTTCCTAGGTCGCACTTTCTTGTTGTAAGCGTGGGCCATTCTTTGCTGGTATAATTTTCCGTGGCATACTGCAGCCATTCTTTTTTCATCGATCAGAGTTAATTGCTCTAGTCGGGTCTTGACCCACTCATTTTCTTCAATTTCTCCTTCGACGATAACCCGAAGGGAAGGAATTTCAACTTCGGCGGGTATCACGGCTTTTGTGCCATAAACAAATAGGGTAAGAGGTAGCTCCCACCGATGTACGCACAGTCGTGCGGTATCCTAACAGTGCAAAAGGCAACTTTTCATGCCATTGTCTAGATGTTTGAATCATTTTCCTGAGAATTTTCTTGATGTTTTTATCTGTTGCTTCAACGGTGCCATTGTCTTTGGGCCGGTAAGGGGTCGAGTTGCGGTGTATTATTTGGAACTGTTCACACACCTCTCTCATCAAGTTACTGTTTAGATTTGCAGCGTTGTCAGTAATGATAGTTTTTGGGATACCAAAACGACAGATGATGTTAGTGTGCACGAAGTCCACTACCACTTTACTTTGAAAGTGACGGCCTTGACCCATTTAGTGAAATAGTCGATAGCAACCAAGATAAATATGTACCCGTTTTAGGCCCTTGGTTCGATTGGCCCGATGACATCCATTCCCCAAGCAACAAATGACCAGGGCGCCGACATAGGATGCAGTTCTGAAGGTGGCGCATGGATTAGGTCGCCATGTATTTGACACTTATGGCACTTCCGGACGAAACCGAAACAATCTTTCTCCATGGTCATCCAATAATATCCAGCCCGCAAGATTTTCTTTGCGAGGACGTACCCATTCATGTGGGGACCGCATACCCCTGAATGGACCTCGCCCATGACCTTTTCGGCTTCTTTGGCGTCTACACATCTTAACAGATTTAGATCTTGTGTCCTTTTGTACAGTACTTCCCCACTTAGGAAGAAACTATTGGCGAGCCTTTAGATGGTTCTCTTTTGGTCTCCGTTGGCCTGCTCGGGATATTCTTTTGTCTTCCAAAATCTTTTAATATCATAATACCATGGTCGGAAATCGGACTCTACTTCGACCATGTTGCAGTAACCATGTCTCTCCTTGATTTGATATCCAATGGGTGTATGCGAACATTACTGGATAGGGTATCATTGCAGCTAGAGTGGCCAAGGCATCAGCTAGCTCATTGTGGCACCGAGGAATGTACCTGAACTCGA
>ML442911.1:5779-43257 GCA_005239535.1 Nicotiana rustica | reverse complement strand
ATCCACCATCCATCATAACTCTCTTCACGTAGTAACCTTTACATTTAACAGTTAGGTGGAGAGCTTTGTTGTGGGTGGCCCCCTCCGGGGGCAAATCATTCTTGCTGAACGAAATTCGGTTGACCACAAAAAATCGTTCTACCATCCTCTCCATTTGTTCAACCGTGGTGTTGGCCAGAACGTATGCTTCGTTGAGGGTTTTGATCAGGATCTTCTGATGCTCGCTCGAATTCACCAACAAGGGCAGAAGCGAAACCTAGGCGGGGGATTTCCTAAGTTCTTCGATTATGGCGTATTCAGAGGTTCCCATATTCTTGAAGAATTTCTCTGCTCTCCAGCACTAATCGGCCTTTTGGGTGGAAAATGTTTCATCTTGCTTTTGTTTAGCTTTTCCGGGTCGAGGTATTTCTCTGAAGAGTTTACATCGCCTATTTCCTCGGGAATCTCTTTCCCTTTGTATGTCACCACTGTCCCGCGGTAATCCCACGGGACGGCAGTAGTATTCTTTATGGGGGTTTGCAACGCGCGGCTAATAACCACGGGCTCATTCAGCCTGGGTGAAATTATTGGCCCCCGCGCCGCATACGTCCGCTTTGGGATATATATTTTTGAGCCATTCGTTATTGCCCTATTGAATTCTAACCTTCTAGGAGGGCTCAAAACACTTTGCTCTTTCCTGTGTGCTTTGGGGATGTAAAGGACAACATCTTTAGAGGGTCCCTTATTTGTCCCAGTTTCAATCTGTTCCATGACCTAGGGAACGGGGTTGCTCTTCCTCATCTCCTTGGCTGGATTGGGTGTCGTCTTGAGTTTTCTTTCTACATCTGCGATGGCGATGATGGCCTTTAGAGCTGAATCGAAATCTCGGTTCTTGCAAATCATGCCAATGACGGGCCCATGATTGTGGACGGGCAGTGGATTGTTTGTCACATTGGGAGCTTCTTCGTCCCTTAAAACCACTTTATTTTGTTCTATAAGATTTTCCACGACCCTTTTGAGGTTCCAGCAGTCCTCTGTGTCGTGCCCTTCTTCTCCGGAATGATAAGCACAAGTGGTACCCCGTCTAAACGATGGTGATTGGGGATTCTGCCCGTTTTGAGGTACGGGTTGCAGGAGACCCATATGCATCAACTTTGGGAAGAGACTGGAATACGGCTCTCCGATGGGAGTGAAATTAAATCTCCTTGGTGGCTCTCTAGGGTAGGCATTGTATGGGTAGCTGTTTTGAGGCGGGCTTTGATTATATGGAGGTGGGGGACGATGGTTATTTTTCGGGGGTGGAGTTCTATTCTGATTGTATTGTTGTGGCGGCTTGGGATGTGGCTGAGCATTCATTACCGCATAGGGAAAAGCGGGCGAATCATAAGTTGTATCTTGGTGAGGATAATAATGCTGGGAGGCTTTAGGAAATGGGCGTGGGTACTGTCGAGGTTTCCTGACATCAGAAACCATCATGGCCCCTTCTTCTTTCTTTTTCCTGTTGGCCGCAACCCCGGACCCGCTTTGGATATCCTGACAGGTTGCTCTTATGGCAGATTGGCTCAAGATACGACCAGTTTTTAAACCGTTCTCCAGCATTTCTCCAGTTTTAATTGCTTCCGCGAATGGTTTGCCCATGGAAGACATCATATTCTGGAAGTAATCAGCTTCTTGCGCTTGTAGAAAAACGCTCACCATTTCAACCTCATCTATCGGAGGTTTAACCCTTGATGGTTGCTCACGCCATTTGATGGCGTACTCCCTGAAACTCTCTGAGGGTTTGTTTTTGAGATTGGATAGTGAGTTTCTATCGGGAGCGATTTCCACATTGTATTGGAATTTTTGGACAAAATCCCGGGCTAAGTCATCCCATATGTGCCAACGGGATATATCCTGGTCCATATACCATTCTGATGCAATTCCCGTTAAACTTTCTCCAAAATACGCCATGAGAAGTTCCTCCTTCCCCCCTGCTCCCCTGAGTTGGTTGCAGTATCTTTTCAGCTGGGCTATGGGGTCTTCATGCCCGTCGTATCTTTCGAACTTGGGGGTCTTGAACCCGAGAGGCAGATGGACGTGCGGGAACATGCACAAATCTACATAGGAGACACTTTTCTGCCCGCTTAGCCCTTGTATTTTTTTGAGGCTCTATTCAATACTCCTCATTTTTCGTGTTATTTCTTCGTTTTTGAAGCTTTTATTATCCTGTCCCAAAGTGAACTCGGGCTGAGTTTGTTGAAGATATGCATTGGGAGCAGCATGAGCAGCATCCTGATGGACGGATGGTGTTTGGAATGTGAACGCCGGTGGCTCGAAACTTGGTCCGGAGATAGTTAGCGGGACCGTGGCGGAGATTGGTGGCGCGGTAAAAATGTTGGAAGACGCACCAGAAAACAAAGCATGGGGGCGAACCTCAGAAAGCCTTCCGGCAAAATGAGCCGACATGCTTGGATATCCAAATGGCGTGGCCGGGTAGCTTATGGGGATGTTGGACGTCCCTCCTGCCCTGGGGATTATCTCTGGGAATACCGGGATGGTACTAGGTGGTTCCCTACCATTGGACCATGCGTCCCACATATGTAGCATACGGCAACGCAGAGCCCTGTTTTCTTCCGCTGTTGCGGACTCCGATGTTGGGATGGCGGGGTTTAGGTATTCCACGGTGAGGTTGACGATTGGTAGGTGACTTTCAGATGTCATTTCCATGCTCTTCTTCGATCTAGTGAAGTAAGGATGGGAAGCCAGGTTACCGCAAAACCAACCACCTTAAAACACCTTTAAGATTGAACAACCAAACGTTAGTTTTTAAAACATAGACAAATTGCCCGTACGGGGTATGCAATGCACCTGATGATTTTCTATATGTCTTCGCCACAGTCGTGTATTTCATCCCGACTTTATCTCTTGGCTTGTTTGTTTTTTAATTATTTTTCCCTTTCCTTTGTTATTGCTTTTGCTTTTTATTCCTCGCTCGATTTCCTTTCTTATGGTTATGATCGAATCCTATGTGGATTGCCTACGTATCACGGCTCCGCGTGAATCAGACCATCGCGTAGTTCATGTTAGCAAACCCCAAAGGGACGCATATATCATTTTCTAAAGGCTTCATTTCAAAAAAAAAATTCCATTAAATAAGTACTTTTGATTACAGAAAGTTAACAACCCATTTTTAGAATTACAGTGTTTGCAAAACAGACTTGGCACACATTTTCGAAAATATAAAGACTATTGTGGACTCAACATATGACTATGACTAGAAAAGTGAAGTACAGACTCGAAAATATCAAGAATACATTAGTGCTTCCGTTGCTCCAGGGGCCGGTGGGGCATCATTCGGCCTTGCCACGGGCTTGCGTGCTAGGTCTTGTCGCAGGCGGTAAAGGTCGTCGATTATCTTATGGACGAAGATCATAATTGCGGAGAAGAAAGTGGTCCGAGTCATATCTTTGCATTCCTGCCATTTGGTGACGATGTAGTGAGCTACCTCTTGGACCCTTCGCCTGATAATACCTTTCTCTTGAAGTAGGCGCCCGATTTGTTGGGATCTTGCTTCTAAAGTTTGGACATCCTTGTGACTCTGTTCTTGCCATTGTTGCAACTCTTTTTCTAACCGAGCCATCATGGAATAGCACTGTTCCCTCTCTATATTAAACCTTTTTGCCTGTTTGGCCCTATCGTTCTCGATGACGACTAATTTTTCTTTCAAGCCCACGACTTCCTGGTCATATTTCCTTTTTAGTTTCTGAACAAATTCTATTCTTTCTTCTGCACTCCTTGTTAGTCTTGCCCAAACTTCGACCAGTTCTTCTTCGGCTTTGTCTAACTCATTCCCATAGCTACATGCGTTATGCCTCAAGCTGTTGATAAGCCTTTCATCGGTCCAGCTTCTCTCTAGGTTCTCAGCAGCTGTTTTCAGTTCCTGTATTTGGGCCCGGAAGGCTTCATTTTCTTGGGCTATTTTCTCTCCTTCGATTGAGGCAGTTTGTAGAATGTTTTTGAACTTGATTTCCCTTACCTGGGCCTCCAATTTGCTTATGGTGGCTCGGTAGCTGTTCTCTTTTTCTAACCAAGCCCAATGCTCTTGAGTTTGCTCGGCGAATTGTTGTACATGGGGTCTCTTTGCGGGTCGTTCTTGCTCTTGATTCTCCCTGCTTCTTACACCGTACCAAGAGGTGTAGGCGGGTTCCACTTCCCCTTTGGATACGTCTCTTACTCAGGTTTGAGGTTCTAAAAACCTGCACTCATTCCAAATTTGACCGACCCTGCCTTCGGGAAATGCAGCTCTTGGGCATAATTCAATGGCTTGTTGGCTTAAATCCTCGTCATGGGGAACACCGTGTTGCCTCCCCAACTGGCGTAAGACCCGCTGCAGGGCATATCGCTGAATGCTTCGCAGGCCCATTAATAGGAGATAGAAAACCTCAGCCGACATATTGATAACCTCGTTGAGAGGGAGCCACCCGAACGGCCACTCGATTTGGTTGGCGATCAGGGAGCTCAAGTATGAGTGCCAGGCTTCAGTGCCTTCAAGGAATTGGTGGACTTTTACCTGAGTACCATGTTCTTCGATGCATTTCAAATCGGTTAAGCCGTAGTTCATGTAGCCCAGGCGGTGACAGAGGTGTTCGATCAGCCAGATTTGTAGGAGCAGGTTGCACCCCTCGAAGAATTTTCCCCCATATTGGAAAACTGTTAGAGCACGGTAAATCTCGACTAAGACCATCGGTATCAGTGATTGGACTTTTTCATCATGAAGTCTGCCATTCCCACAAGTCCTATGCCTATTCATCCATCGCTCCTTGGGCATATCAAGGTTCCCAAGAATGCTACCACAAAAACTAACCCCTGGCGGGATTCCCATTTAGCCTGATCTTTGTGAGTTAGACCAGTGTTGTTAGCCTCATAACATTGGGGATCTCCATAACTCCTGTAAAGAAAGTAGAAAGTGCAGAAGCCTTCGGACAAATGTGGGTCTTGGACGTCCCGGCTAATGTTCAACAGATCCAAAAACGTGTGGGGAGTCACCGCCGTGGGCGCCACTGAGTACCGACTTATGAGATTGTCATTGAGACCAGCATACCCCGCTATTTCCTCCAGCGTGGGTGTTAATTCAAAGTCCGAAAAGTGGAATACATTGTGGGCGGGATCCCAGAATGGTACTAGAGCCTCGACGATGTCCAACCTTGGCTTGATCTTTAAAAGGCCAGTAAGCCCCCCTAAATCTTTTATAACAGACTTTCTATTGGTCTCCCCCAAGTTGATCCACCACATATGGAGTCCTAGAGGGATTTCCTCGACTGCTTTGAAGGGGATGTTTTCAACTATATTCATCCTGCATATTCGTTCTTTTTTTATTGAGACCACAAAATTTTTTTTGAAAAGTGTCATTTTGGCATAGGGTTTTGTACGCGAATTGGGTCAAAATTGAAAGACAAAACACAGGTGACCATTCTTGAAAAATAGCCTTCCGGCGCCCCACTTGGGCGATCAGGCTATAATGGCGTCACCTAATTTTATTTAAGGCTATATCTGTTTGATTTTAAAAAATGGAATTGGACCCGATGACGGTTGCCTACGTATCTCACGCCAGTGAGAATCAAACAAAGCGTAGTTCGGGAAAAATCTTAAAAGTATGCACCCACTCATTTTGTTTTATATATTTTATTTTTTAGAAATTTTGGCAGAGTTTCGGGATAAATACGAGGGTTTTTCAAAATAGGGTAAATTCTCTATTCTACCTCACTCTTGGTTTTTCTGTTCATTTTTTGGTTTAGCCGGTCGATACACAAGTTGTGACAAATAAATGCATACGTAGCAAATAAAATGTATCAGGGTAGTCTTTTATTTCGGGTACACCTGTCCTAGACGGACCCAACCCCTGTGTTGAGTACCCTAAGTCAAATGCACATGATGCAAATAAGCGTTCCTACTAGGGATCCGGCATGAGGTTTTGTTATTCTAGGTTTAAACCTGGGGTTTTGTTCTAGATCAGGCTTACCCGAGCGGACAACTCGAGCTGAGGTCGGGGCAGCGTACTGTTAATACAGAAGCTTCACCGGCTTTGCAACTTATCCGTACCTCGTTCTAAAATTTGGATACGACTCTAACAGAAAAGAGGTCACACGAAGTGCACACTTCCCAGATGATTTAGAAGACTCAGAGAGAAGAGGGTTTCGACACAATTTTATATACAGTTCAGATAATATCAAAGCGGTAAAAGCAGCATTTAGCACATTAGGTTCAAATATGTAAAATCAGATAATAAAGCCAAATACAACAGTTATTCTAAGCTTGAATTTTGAACCCTGAACCAAAGAATCTAGGTTCAATCCCTAGCAGAGTCGCCAGAGCTGTCACACCTCCTTTTTCATCTACCCTCGGATTAATGAAGGGTAGTAAGGGAGTTTTTCCACTTTAAGTGACATTATTCGGATTTGGATTTTATTTTAGTTTTCAGAGTCGCCACCCGGATTTTGGACGATGTTCTGGGACACCGTTTTTGTTGAAATCCCAAACCGAGGAAATTTAGACTCTGTTTTAAGTTGTCTGCGTACCAGAAATCCGAGCAAGTAATTCTGTTAACCCGGGAGAAGGTGTTAGGCATTCCCGAGTTCCGTGGTTCTAACACGGTCGCTTAACTATTAATATTTGGCCTAGTTATCTGATTATTTACATATTTATCCTATTGTGCTTTTAGTATTTATGGATTTATCTTGAAATAAGTCACGATGTCGTGCACTCATTTGTTTTCGGGACATATTATAAGTACGCCACATGAAATACACCCGCAATTACAACATGTGATTTTTATTAAATTTCGAAGTTGGAGACGGGGACATGAGTTGTCGCACCCGAGTGTAGATTACATTAGTCAAGACTATGGTCATGACAGTTTTAAAGTGCCCATTTGAGGCAATGTTTGATTATTCTTTAGATTTTTCTATTTTTTGAAATAATATATATTTTTTTTAGTTCTTAATATTAATTAGGACGTTTATGGATTTATCTTAGACAAGTTACAATAGCGTATACTTGTTTGTTTTTGGACACATTGCAAACACGTTACATGAAATGCACCCGTGACTGCTATGTGCAATTTTATTTATTTTTTGGACTAGAGGGTCGGGGGCATGAGTTGCCACTCCCGAGTGTAGGTTAGGGTAACTTTGGTATACCATTCGATTTTATCAAATTTCAAGCTAAAGTATCATTTTCCCTGAAAAGATTACCTAAATGATGTTCACTAGTCTAATGACAACATGCTTCGGGCTATGGCCATATTTTAGCCCCAGATTGTTTCAACTCTTTTGGCCAATCCTAATTGTTGCTAGTTTACAAAAAAGGATAGGAAACTATGCATCTATAAAGAAAGTCATGCCATAATATAGAGAAAGTCAAAATATTAATTTGCAAATCATTTATTTAAACAATCAAATGAGCATTTATAACTATGGTACGGTCTTTAATTGATTCCTAAACGACTTATATTTATGCTATTTAATTTTATATCTATTGAACTTTGTTTGACGGTTTTTGCACACGTTACAGTATTGCAAACTCGGAAAATTTCAGATCATATAAGGCTAATGGAAGAGGCAGATTTCTATTTGTTTTTTTTTCTTAAGAATTAACGGATATAAGGTGTTTACAACCTTCATACGAGCGCCTTTGAACAATAAACTTTATACCTATTCATCAGACAGTTTGTTTTGGAGACGAAAGCTAAGATTTTTCCTTTTTTGTTATATTTTGTGAAATCGCAGGAATTTTTTTGGAGAAAAGCAAGTATTTTATTTTTCAAATCTGGAGCTCTCAAGATGAACTCTTTTAATCACACATTTATATTGAGGTTTTACAAAAAAAAAAAAGGAAGGGGTTTTTGACCATAAACAGATGATGACAGTAATTATTAAAATGAAAAGCTGACTTAGTTTTATGAAATAGAAAAGACATAAACCAATTGTAATTTCAGTTCAGTCCGTTCTTTACAACTGATGCAGAAGAAAACTAATCTATTACATCCTTGTTTTCTACTGTACATTCCCAATAATAAATGTAAACATAACCACAAAAGAATGGTGTAGATTCGTTGTTGCTCTTGTGCGAGCTTATAATCCATATTCTTCTGGCTATTTTCTTAGTCACCAGACGACTAACTTAATAAACACATTCCTTAGGCATATCTTAAGGCATAATTCTGACCATTTATTGGGTTCAGATTCGTGTCTTAATACCTTTGTAACGATAATCTAATTACTCTACAATTGTTTATGCATTATTATTGGGTGAATTTGACCATGAATGGGTCAGACTTTCCATCTCATAATGCCACACTAACCTAAGTTTAGATCTCCACAGACACTTGCTTACTGGGTCCCTTAAATGACCAAGAGGACCCAAATAAGAGCATTTTAACTATAAGTCCAACATTGTTTCTTGGACAGTAATACCAATAGGTTCTTAAGCATTCGCAGGATGAGTCATACCATAAAAGAGTTTGACCCAACCTTGATGATGTTCTTACATCATTTTTGACAGCATAGGTTCTTGCCTTTTATGGACTGAATCTGACCATAGAAAGGGGTCAGATTCAACTCCATAGAGGTCCTATTAATCTCATAATTGTTCTGTGATTTTTTATTCTTTGGGCATTTTGGAGAAGGTGAATCTGACCACTTGAAGGGTTCAGATTCCCTACTCTCAAGCCACTATTGGTTACCCATTTTTGTACCCTTAAGGGGTGACAAACTACTGTTTAAGCACCTAATATGGGGTGAATTTGACCATTATAGAGGGTCAAATTCATCTACCCTAGTGCTGTTTCAAAACAATATCTAGATATTTAAAACCTAAACCAGACTAGTATTTAAGCACCTTTATATGATGAACTTAACCATTGGAGGTTAAGTTCATTGCCCTTTGATGTTGTTTTCCAACACAACCATTGATTGCACAGTCATATAAAAGACAGTTTTAAGATGAAAACGGCTTATTTAAAATTCAGAGATTAGAAAACTAAACAATCATAATGTGTTACTCTATATACATGCATATAAGTTTATACAGAAATAGGTCTAAACAAATAAAAATACAGATTCATGGAGGAAAGACGATAGATTTCAGGTAAAGATAATTGTTGAATACCAAATGATTGAATGAAGGCAGCAACAAACCAAGTCCTTTAGGAAAGAAAACCACAGCTACAAGAAAACCTAAGTTCAGATTGTTTCCTACTCCTACTGCAAATCCTTTTTGTTTATGTTTTTCAAGTCTTTTAGTAGTCAAAGTTGTATTTTATAGTCCAAAAGGTTCAAAGAAGAGTCCAAAAAATCCCCTCTAGTGGTAAAAAGTGTGTGTATATATAGGGGCATTTGGGATAGGATATGCTCAGCATATTCCTTATCCAATAAACTGGAAATAGTACCAATGCAGCTGTCACCCTTATCCTTTTGGGACAGCTGCCTATTTTCAGAACATTCCAGCCCTTATTCCCCTTTTGAAATTACTATTTTAACCCTAAATATCTGATTTCTTGACCTACAATACCTAATATGCCCCTTGAAGTCTCTGAAATTACCATTAGGTAACCAGGGTTAGACTTGCTTGGGTTATTGTTTAATTATAGCTAACTAACACTAGTTAGGTCCCTTTGGGTGACAACTAGTTGTTCTTAACTAAGGTTGAGTTAATTAATCGAAGATTAGTTGATTAAATGCCTAGAGTTGGCTTTCATACTACTTACTATGTTTAAGTCATTTAATCAACAGCTTAATTAAACTCAATGGAGGTTAGTCAAACCAGTTCTCTTAACTTAGGTTAATTTAATTAAACTAAATGAATCTGTTTTAGTCCATTACCCTCAAGCTAGTTTTTTTAAACAGATTTTATTTTTAGTTACATACTTTAAGAAGCTACCTAAGTTAATTTCTAGACTGAAGAAGTTGGAATCATTTAAATGTGAGACTGAGTGAATCATTCGTTCTTAACTTAGTTAATTGATCTTAACTAGTTATCTAGGACTTAGATCGACTATGTTGTTAGATGATTTTTAAAATTAAGCCTACTAGTTAAGTGTGACTAATTCCTTATTGCCTAATTAATTTAAACTCAAATTGACTACCATTTGAATTAAAATCAGTAGTTAATTGAACGAATTGGTTTAAACAATTTCAGTAGGTGTAATCAGGCTTATCTATTAACTCTTAGTCAATTGAGTGATTAATCCTATGAAACTGAACATTTAAACTATTTTGGTCATTCTAGGATCTTAGTTTGATTAAAGAAAGTTAGGTTAATAATTAGGTAATAAGTAACTCTATTCTAATTTAATTAATTAGTAGCTAAACTTTGTTGCCTTATCAAGGGTTGATTAATTTTAGATTAATCAATTATTTTAAACTTCTTATACTTAGGTCAATTCTACTGTATTTTAGTTCAAATGTATACTTAATTAGTTGTGTATAATTGTCAGATTAGATTATTATTTAATCGATTAATCTGGGTGGATGGTTAACCCTCAGATTACACTAAACTCAGAAGATGAATTAGAGTAATCACTCAATTGAAGGTGGGACGTAGTGACAGTGAAGGCAATCTAAAAAAACTAAGCATGAATCAAATAAAGCTAACAAGTAGAACCTTTAGTAAATCAATGGTGACTAATAGGAAAACCTAAAAATGATTAATCATGGTTGCAAAAACAGTCCGGAATTGCATAATGTGTTAAGTACTACATCAATCGAAATCGAAAATAATGTTAATCAAGACAGAAAAGTCATACATGCTGTCAATGACGAAACCTAAATTAGGAAGTATGATTAACAGGGAAAACCTAATTACTTAATTGACAAGAACAAAAAGTCAAGATATGACTGTCATGAAATATACTTAAAATTGAAACGACAAGGAAGAAATATACACAGGTGGGGGAAGGTAATGAAATAAAACAATAGATCTACACAGATCTTTAATAAAAATAACTAAATCATGACAGGTTCATGACAATAACACCAAAACAGTTAGAAAGGGAAGAGGGTATACCCGTAAAAAGGGGTTTTTGGCCGGGAAAGAGAAAGGGGGTCACCGGACCTTACCGGATCTGATGGGGGTTTGAAAAAATGAATCAAACCTTCATGAATCGATTGCTCTAGTTAAGAGCAATCGACCCATGAAGGTCTGAACCATTGGTTGTCCTCAAATCGGCCGGGGAGAAATTTTGGGGTTTTCAGATTCTTAGATCTGAAACCCAGGCAAATCTATTGGTTTTTTAGGAGGGTTTAACGGGAGGTGATAGAGGGGGTTATGGTGGTCGTCTAGTGACCGGACGACGGTGGGGTTTCAGGGGCGGCTAAGGTTTAGGTTAGAGGTTGAGAGAGATGAAGGCTATGGGGGCGGCAAGGGTTTAGGTTGGGATTGGATTTCGGATCGAATGAGGGTATGGGGTGGGGTTTGGACAGTTAAATACTTGTTAGGTAGTTAATTCCGGACCGTTTTTGATCCAACGGCTGAGGTGAATGGAAGGCTAAACGGCGTCGTTTGGGTACTGGGTTTGGGCAGGCAGGGTGTAAGTGGTTTGGGCTGGGTTGTCCGAGTGTATAGAAATAGGGGTTGGGCCTGGGTCTTTCTTGGCCCAGGTCCAATTTTATTTTTGTCTTAACTAATTAGCTTAATTATTCTAATTAAATTAAACTCTACTTTAATCCAAAAATGTAGCAATTAATTTTAAACCTTATTTTTCATCTATTTACATATTTATTAAGAATAAAATAACCAATTATATATTCTTAATTAAATCTATGATTTATCGAAATAAAAAATGATTTATTTTAATAGTAATTAGTTATTAAAGACTATATTACGTTAGGTACTCGTCGTTCGTCTATTATTTAATTGATAATAACTTCATAATTCCTTGATAATGCGAAATTTTAATAATTTTGAAAAAATGAATCATGGATATACAAACAATGCAAGTGATTCACAATTAATTACCGAAAAATCAACAAAAATTCATAAAATCCATTGATTTATTGGGATTTTTATAGGATGATACGGCGAGTAAAAATCACATGCTCACATTATTTACTTCGCTTCTCTTTCGGGCTAAGCTCTAACCTCCATTTCCCAAGACTAAGCTCTACCTTGTGGAAGTCATATTACTGCATTTCATGGGCTGAAATATCGCCAACCTATCCAAAGTCATCATAGTCTAACGGCACCATCCTCATAGCCAGAAGACACCATGTCATGGCCTGAGGATCTCTCTCAATTTTTCATATCATTATTCAAAGGCGTCATAGTTCAGAAGAACCATCTTCATGGCCCGAGAACATCATTTCATGGCCTGCGAATCTCCCATCAAATAATTAATAGACCAGGACATCATGGTCTAAGGACGTCATCCCTAACCGTCCTAAGACAACTTTCATAGTCCAACGGGAACCTGCATCACGTTTATTTATGCACAATATACACTTGCGGTATTCTTCTTTGCGGTTAACCCGGCAAGCAACAGCTATCCCAATAGAAGTGATCCCGCTCCAGTTCCCCCAGCCATATCAAACCTAACCTCTCCAGTAAACCGTTCATTCATCCAACCCTAGATATTGCGTCCGTTCTTGTGATAACTTCATCAGTATACTTCACCGATGAATCCGGAACTACATACAGCCTGATTCTTGTAAAACCAGGGATATGTAGGCAGCTCAGAAACCAGGGTGCGGCCCTAAATCTCTCGAACCGTTTCGCTCGGTCAAAATTGGCCATCATATCTTTAAACGACAACTCTTTCATCCTTTCCAGGTAAAAAGGGGCAGCTGTTGATACCAATTTTATCCAAAAAAATTTTAATATTGCATATAGACCTTCAAAATCATGCATTAATAGCAATTGGTATTTTTTCATAATTTTCCTATATTTTTATTAATTTATCCAGCATTTTTTTCCAATAAATATTTACAAAATTGCATCATGAATGATTTCAAAAGAATTTCTTGATTTTAGCTATTGTTTATGGTCCTATTAAGACCAAATTATTTCACAATTAGCCAATTGGCACGTTTTGGCTATAATTGCAACAACTTTGCAATTATAGCCCAAGCATATAATTTTGCACTATTTTTATCACAAAATAGTCATTTGTATTTTAAAATACTAAATAACGATGTTAAATTATTTTTTATGCATGAAGTTCATTTTTTATAATTATTAGCTATTTTTACAAATTATTTTAGGTAATTTAATTGGGTATTAAACAAATAGCCATATTCATTTTAATTATGCCCTAAATTAAACCAGACCCACCTGATTAAAATAGCCCAAATACCAGGCCCAATCCATTAATTCCACCTGACCCAATGTCTTGTTTAATCTGGACCGTTGATCAATTTTGATCAACAGACCATATCTTTTCTTACCTTAATTAACGCTAAAAGACTACCCCCCAAACCCTCATTTCCATTCTCTCATTCTCTCTTCTGCTCCGTTGTTACATTCTCTCATCTCTTTCAAGCTCTCTCTACTAAAACCTAAGCTCCTCTCACCGGCCGTTGGCTCGCTAGTAACAATGGTGGTTCCACCACAACCCCTAGCCTCCATGGCTCCCCCCGTGCTGGATTTTTGGTACCCTAAGGTCCTCTAGGGACCAGCTACTGTTCAAATCATGCTTATGGTGTGATTCTGGCCATTCTCAGGCCACCCTTAGCATGTCCGAGTAAGATCCTTCTATCTCCGGGTAAAACCTATAGTTTCTAAGCCCGATTCTCTCTATCTCTGGGTTCTCTCTCTGAAACCCTAATTTAGCTCTTGACTTCATAGATCTGTAACAGATCTAAGAGTCTCATGAGTTATTTTACTATTTTCCTTAAAGATCTTTCCAATTTTTCAAAATACCTCTTCGTCTTCAAACTAGGGTTTCTTAACCCCATTTTAAAAATGGTTTTTCCTTTTGATTTTTAGTATTATTCTATGATTCTTACTATACTTAAATGTTTATTCATGCTTTTCCCCTTTTATCTTATTTATTATGTTAAAACCCTAAGTTCTTGGTCTTAATCCTGGGTTCTGAGTTTGTCTATGATGATTTATTCGTTTAATCTGTATATGTGTTTGTTTCTCATGAACGTTCTGAGTTTCTATGATTTTACCCTACTATGTTCATTAGGATTTCTGATTTTTTCTTCTTCCGCTTATGATATGTTTGTTCTGTTAATTCCTCTATTCATTAGTATTTTTTGTTAAATCCCTGATTCTATGAGGTTTTTACTACTGTGCTCATTAGGGTTTTTCGATTTTTGCCTCTTCTTGCCTATTATGTGAGACTTATGGTAATTTCCCCTAAATCAGTACTATTTTCTATTTGAATCGTTGATTCCCTGTGATTTATATCCTTCACTAATTTCCTATGATATTCTCTACTGATTTCCAACCTCTAAGTTATCTTCTTGCCTTATTATTGGTCAACTATACTGTCAACTGATTCTGAGGTATTTTCCTTAATTAGAATCTTCTGAACCTAGCCTCAATTACATGTTCTATACTTGTACTGTGATGAAATTATTTCCTTATGTGTTATATTCCAGTCATAAATGGTATCTTTCCTTATTTGGTACCTGTATTCTACTATTTGAAGTTAACTCCTTTAATTAAGGGAGTATCTATGCTGCTTTTGGTACTAATTCATACCTCGTTCCATAATTAATGCATAAATTTAATTTTTACCTTATTATTCTACCTAGTTTCAAACTAATATATATATATATATATTCTCTCTCATTAACACAAACACACGAACACATTGGTAAACTATCTGTCACACTCAAAGCTTTCGGCTCTCCTTCTTTGTTACTTGCTACTGTTCTGAGTTAGCCGGCTACAAGCCAAGGCTAAATATTGTGCTCTCATATTCTTTACTTTTATGTTTGCTATCTTCTTTACTTGTATGTTCTGATTTCAATTCAAGTCCCAAAACCAATATGTTTGTTTTACTGCTTCAGTTTATCATGTTTCTAGTTTATTTCTATCTATGGTTTTGTTGTACAACCTGTAGTTGACATGTTTACATTTTTGTCCATCTAGCATGTTATGTTATGTATTACTCCCCTTAGTACCAGCATGGATATGTTACCCCCCTTTTGTAGTATGTCCCAAAGTGACTATGTTCAATTCTGTGTTAATCTGGTTTCTAGTATGAACCTTTCTTTGGAAAAATAATTTGTACCCTAAGTTGCTTGATTCTGTGTTGATTCTGGAGTTCATGCTATTCCCTACAAGAACTTCTATGCTTGTACATTATGTTCTCTATTTTTCCCCAATCCCCAATTAACCCTGTGTGAAGATTTGTTCTCCGAGTGTTGCTGAACTTGTTTGATTGACCTGCTGTTTGTTTAATTACACAATTGTTTTCAAAAGTTGTTTTACTAAACAACTCTCTTATTTACAAAACTATTTCAACTAAGTCTCTTTTCACACTTCTTTCCTACTAAAACCTTTTCAAAACTATGTCAAGCACTCTCACTCCACTCTTAGGTCCTTAAGTTTTACCCCTCTAATGTGTGACTGCTTAGGGATCCCTGTGAGATCCCTCTGAACTCTTATGCATTGGAGCTGGCACTTCCACACTGCACTTACTCAGTTATTGTGGTGAAATATGGGTTTGAGCACTGCCCGGTATCCCTTGAGGTCCGTAGGAAACTCTAACACACCCGGATATGAGAAAGGCTATGAAACCTTTGGGCATTTGAGGTTCTGGAAATCTGGGTCTGTTTACAGGATCCCTATAGTGTAACTTCTTGTTTTTCTTTATCTATGTAATTCATTCAATATTGGTTTGTAATGATTATTGTAAACGAATATTGGTGTTGGCTAGTGAAAAGGGGAGGGTAGCTATGTATGTTATCAATATCAATGGGTAGAAACCATGCCTTAGGTTTACATTTCCTATATGTGCATTAGAATCCATGTTTAGGACCAATACATTCTAAGCATGTCATGTATTAGATATCATGTTTTAGGTTTACTGCTTCAACATCTCATTTGACCCTATTTATAACTTAGAAATCCTACTTCTAGGCTAAATAATAGCATCAACATAAAAAATATTGCTCATGCGCATCCTGAAATTATGCTGTAACTTCCTGTGCCTTCAGAAATCATGCTTTAGTAATTCTGCAACCATTCTGCATCTCTATGTGCACAGTAGATACCATGCTTTAGGATCTCGCCCAGTTACACCTAGTTAAACTACTGATGCATGAAAAAGGACATAAGGCAGTCTCATATTTGATCATCCTATTTTAAATAAACTGGTAATAATCCCTGTATTTTGCAACACTTAGAACATCATGCTTTAGGTATAACAACTTCTAAACATTTTTTAACAATTCTGGTAACTATTGTGCATTACCCGCCACGCCTAGGCGAGCCTTAGGTAATCAACCTTTGTAAAACTGGAAAAATGTTTCTTTTGTGTTTATTGCTTAATGGTTAACGGGCTTAAAATCTGTAGGCAAACTGATTAGGGCCCCTGCTTTTGGGTTTATATAATGAAACTACATATCTTCTGTGTTTTGATATTCACTTAGACATCATTGCTTTAGGATCCTGTCTAATAAAAATGCCTTTTGTTTGTGTTTGAGTCAAACTGTTTACGTGCATTATCTGTGGAGGTAAATATGAGCCTCTCAATTGTTTTTTCCTGCCTTTATTTGCTACAGGCCTATTTTTTCTTGCCTGTCGCCTAGTATTTTGTCCTTTTAAACCTTAGGGGTATGTCTAGAGCTGCCTATATATAGAGGTCCTAATTTCCTCCAGGACTATTAAGAAGGGACGGGTAACAACACGCATGACCGGTGTGCTAATGCCACATGTATCCCCTTTCTGAGGAGTGATTACCGGGAATTGCATTGATGTGATCCTATAGGATAAACAACCTAAGACTCCCCTATAACTTACACATGTGTGCTTAGACTGTAAATCTTTCAAAACCTTATATAGGTGCTTAGACTTTAAATCTTATAAAACTTTACTTCATATGTGTTCTTAGACTGCGAAACTTTTCAAAACCTTTATTTGTTTAAGCTTATTTGCTACTTGTTTAAACTTACAAAGCTTGTTTGGTCGGGAACCGCAATTGTGGACTTTGAGGGGTGTCTAACACCTTTCCATTGAATTAATTTCAAGCCCTTACCCAATATCTGGTTATTCAATGTTGTGTTATAATGACCCTTAGTAGGTTCCCTAATGCACCTTAATTCGTTAGGTGGCAACTCTTCAATTCCTTACATACCCCTTTTCCCAAAAGGAAACGAGTTGTCCCAATAATGTCAAAAACCCTGACTGATCCTAAAGGAGAGGGAAAAAGGGGGCGCGACACCTATACAGCATATCTCATATCAAGAATGGATCCCTTGAAGTATATCTTTCAGAAGCCTATGCCCACTGGCAATCTGTCTAAGTGGAAAATCTTGTTGAGTGAATTTGACATTGTCTATGTAACTCAGACAGTAGTCAAGGGACATGCACTGGCAGACCACCTTGCTGAAAACCCTGTGGGAAGAGAATACAAACCCCTGAAAACGTATTTTCCCGATGAAGAGGTATCATTTGTAGGAGGAGACATTGTTGAAGCCTACGATGGTTGGAGAATGTTCTTTGATGGACCGAAAAACTTCAAAGGAGTCGGCATTGGCGCCGTCTTGGTATCGGAAACTGGTCATCATTATACGGTATATGCGAAACTCAGATTCCCTTTCACTAACATGGTGGAATACGAAGCTTGCATATTCGGACTCAACATGGCTGTTGACATGAGCATTCAGGAACTGATGGTAATCGGCGATTCCGATCTACTTGTGCACCAGGTACAAGGAGAACGGGCTACCAAGAATTCCAAGATATTGCCATATCTGCACCATGTGTAGGAATTGAAGAAAAGATTCACAAAGGTAGAGTTTCGGCATGTTCCCATAATTCAGAATGAGTTTTGCCGATGCATTGGCCACTTGTCATCAATGATACAGCATCCAGACAAGAACTTCATTGATCCTATCCCAGTAAGGATCCATAATCAACCGGCATATTGTGTTAATGTCGAAGAGGAAACGGATGGAAGGCCTTGGTTCCACGACATCAAAGAGTATCTGGCAAAAGGAGAATACCCGAAGCATGCAAACCTTACTCAGAAACGCATGCTTCGGAGGTCATCGAATCATTTCTTCCATAGTGGAGGAATCCTACATAGAATAACTCCTGGTTTGGGGCTGTTAAGGTGTGTCGACGCAAAAGAAGCTTCTAAATTACTCAAGAAGATACATGTTGGGACCTGCGGCCCGCATATGAATGGATTTTTCCTGGCCAAGAAGATACTTAGGGCCGACTATTTCTAGATGACCATGGAGACTGATTGGATCCGGTATGTTGAAAAGTGCTACCAATGTCAAGTACATGCAGATATGATAAAAGTGCCACCAAACGAGCTTAATGAAATAAGCTCATCTTGACCCTTTGCCGCCTGGGGAATGGATGTCATTGGTCCAATCTAGCCCACCGCCTCAAATGGGCATCGGTTTATTTTAGTGGCTATCGACTACTTCACTAAATGAGTTGAATCCGCATCTTACAAAGTTGTGACTAAGAAGGTCGTTGCGCATTTTGTCCGCAACCGGATTATTTGTCGGTTCGGAGTTCCAGAGTCCATCATCACTGACAATGCCACCAATCTCCACAGTGATCTAATGAAAGATCTGTGTGAGACTTTCAAAGTCAAGCACAATAATACCACATCATATAGACCTCAAATGAATGGAGTTGTGGAAGCCGCAAACAAAAACATCAAGAAGATATTGAAGAAAATGGTAGAAAATAACAAACAATGGCAGGAGAAGCTATCGTTTGCTTTATTGGGATACCGTACCATAGTCCGCACATCAACCGGGGAAACTTCTTACTTGCTGGTTTATGGTACTGAAGTTGTTATTCCCGTTGAAGTGGAAATTACTTCCTTGAGAATCATACAATAAGCTGAGCTCAGCGACACAGAATGGATAAGGAATCATTATGAGCAGCTAGCCCTCATAGACGGAAAGAGGATGAACGCAGTATGTCACGGGCAACTTTATCAGAACAGAATGTCCAGAGCCTTCAACAAAAGAGTCAAGCCGAGACAGTTCACACCGAGGCAGCTTGTGTTGAAGAAGATTTTCCCGCATCAAGATGAACCCAAAGGGAAGTTCTCTCCCAACTGGCAAGGTCCTTACATGGTTCACAGAATATTGATAGGAGGAGCGCTCATACTCGCAGAAATGGATGGAGAAATCTAGACGAAGCCAATCAATTCAGATGCATCCAAAAGATACTATGTGTAAACCTTATGCTTATTCACATGATGTAAATTGAACTATGCTCGACCTAATTTCCGTTTAAGAGGGGATACGTAGGCAGCCCAGTGGGTTCAATCACAATTCAATAAAATTTCCATTTTCCTCATCATCAGAAACTGGGGCAGAATTTTGAGGTTCGGAAGCAAGTTCAACCAATCGCAGCATATAAAGCAGTCAGAAGCGCTATTCAATTAACTGGGGCAGAATTTTGAGGAGACGGCAGAACCAGTCGTAATGTTTTTTATCGTGTCACAGTCACTGGTTTATCTAACCAATTTCTAAACTATATTTACTATGTCTTCGAAAATTATGCATGCATGCTTTTGAACATAAACTCTGGTTTAGCGAACACTACCCTGATAATTTGAACAGGGTCTTCAGACGGAACAGAGAAAATCAATCAAGCAGACGAAGGCACGAACCAACCTTTCCCTGAAGAACTCACGATTTTTCTTTGAATGCGGGAACAAGGAATATGCACACTTTGGAATCACAATCTTCATAACAACAAGGATACCGAAATCATTTCCAGCTATGAAATACTATGTCATCATCTATTATTTGTTCATCGCATGAGACTAATCTTTGTCTCAATCTTGCACGAGGCTAAGCCTTGCCTACCTGTTTGCATAAGGCTAAGCTCTGCCTTCCATCAGCATGAGACTAAGAATTGTCTCAAAATTGCATGAGGCTAAGCCCTACCTCCATATTTGAGCATTGCCTTCTCTTTGCATGGGACTAAGCCATGTCCCGAATATTGTATGAGGCTAAGCCCTACCTCCGTATCTGCATAAGGCTAAGCGTTTCCTTCTCTTTCCAATGGGACTAATCCCAATCCCAAATCTTGCATGAGGCTAAGCCCTGCCTCCATATCTGTATGAGGCTAAACCCTGCCTTCGTATCTGCATAAGGCTAAGAATTGCCTTCTCTTTGCATGGGACGAAGCCCTGTCCTGAATCTTGCATGAGGCTAAGCCCTACCTACGTATCTGCATAATGCTAATCATTGCCTTCTCTTTTCATGGGACTAAGCCTTGTCCCGAATCTTGTATGAGGCTAAGCCATGCCTCCGTATTTGCATAAGGCTAAGCATTTCCTTCTCTTTTCACGCGACTAAGCCCTGTCCCGAATCTTGCATGAGGCTAAGCCCTGACTCCGTACCTGCATAAGGCTAAGCATTTCCTTCTCTTTGCATGGGGATAAGCCCTGTCCCGAATCTTTGCACGAGGCTAAGCACTGTCTCTTTTTCATTGTCTCTCCTCTTCTCTCGGGCTAAGCTCAGCCCTCAACGTCATACAAGACTAAGCCCTGTCTTGTCGCTTGTAGCATAATGTCTTTGCACGTAATGGGCTGAAATATCGCCGACCTGTCCGAAGGCGTCATAGTTTGAAGGCACCATCCTCATAGCCGGAAGACACCATGCCATGGCCTGAGGATCTCTCGAACTTGCATATCATTATTCAAAGGCGTCATGGTTCGGAGGCACCATTTTCATGGGCCGAGAACATCATCGCATGACCTGCGAATCCCTAACCGCACCGTTGATGGCCCAGGACATCATGGTCTAAGGACGTCATCCTCAACCGTCCGAAGACAATTCTCATGGTCTGAAGGGAATTTTCATCATGTTTAAATTTACGCAAAATTTTATGTACATGCTTGTAGTACATCTCTTATTTGCAGATAACTCGATAAGCAACCATTATCCCAACAGGAGCAATCCCGCTCCTTTCCCTTCATTCAACTTCAAACCCGACCGCTCACAGCAACCATTTCACCTATTCCAAAACCTTGTGTCCGTTCTTGGGATAACTTCATCGGTATATTCCGCCGGTGAATCCAGAACTACACACGGCCTGATTCCTGTAAAACCAGGGATATTTAGGCAGCTCGGAAACCAGAGAGCAGCCTATGCCTCTCAAATCACCCTACTCGGTCAAAATTGGCCATCATATCTTTACCCGATAACTCTTTTATCCTTCCCGGGTAAAGAGGGCAGCTTTTGATACCCAATTTTTCCCTATATTATTTTAAAATGCATATGTAGCTTCAAAACAATGCATAATCATCAATTAATATTTGTCATAATTTTTCATTTTTCTAAGGATTTTTATTAATTTATCCCAGTATTTTATTTATATAAATAATTACTAATTGACGCACAAATGGTTTCATAATTTTTTTATTGCTTAATTTTGATCATTTATATTTATACCAAGCTTTAATTATTCTATGAATAGACACATTTATATTTTTGGGTTATAATTGCAATAACTTTGTAATAATAGCCCATGTATGCATTATTACCTTATTTCGCCAGAAAAAAGGTTTTTATATTTTTATTATATCAAGTAATTATGTTAAAATCATTTTTATGCATGAAAATCATTTTTTATAATTTTTTCATTATTTTTACAAAGAATTTTATTAATTAATTGGGTATTTAACAAATAGCCCCATTGAATTCATTTTAATTTCGGGCCTAACCTGATTATACCAGCCGAATTACTTAAAATCTTAGCCCAATATGATCCATCCCAAACTAAATAACCCTTATCCGACCTAGGGCCTTCTCTAATCGTGGTCGTTGATCTCTGAGATCAATGGTCCATGTTACCCCTCTCCTTTTTTAATCTAACCCGAACCCTAACACCCTCATTTCTCTTATTTCTGCTGTCCCTGAATCCCTACCTCCCCTCTTTTCTCTCAAACACTCACCCTAACCCTAGTCGTCGTCACCGAAAAACCCCCGTTCCATGGGATTTCTCTGTAATTTCAGGCCCCTGCCGGCCTCTCACCTCTTCTAGTTGTTCGATTATGTTAATTTATGGAAGAATCTCGAAGAGATTCAACCCAGATTTTGTTCAAAAACGTTTCATAGGCCTACCTATGGCCATCTCCGTTTGTGAGTATTATTTTCTCTATGTTTATGGCTCGAATCTATGATTTTAAACCAGGTTCCTCTCATCTCTGTCATTTTTTTAAAACCCTAATCTTATACTACTCGAATATTTTCATATCCTTGTAGATCTAAGATATTATTAAGTTCTTTTGCCATTTTTCTTTAAGAATTCCCATGTTTCCTTACTATTGACCGATTTTTTAATCTTCTCTAAAAGCTAGGGTTTCATCCTTTCAAAGGTTTTTACAAAATACCAAGTTTTTAAGTGTTTAACCTTCATTCTCTTTACTTGCTCGACCGTTTCTCATGTCTATGCCCTAACCCTAGGTTTTTCTGCTTATTGCATTAATCACTTCAATATTTTCCCATTATTTTTTATCTTTATCAATCAATATATATTGATTGATTTTATTTTGGTTTCGAATTATATTTCCTGTTAAAATTAGTGCTTCTCTGTGATTTTACTTATTTTCCTTATTTGTGACTTTAATTAGTACTACTTGCCCTAATTAGACTATTAGTCTAATTTAGGGATTTAATTGACTCCTATATGGTCAGTAATTTATTCACTTACCTTATTTGAATCCCAGTTTGAGTCGTTAAGGGATTCTCCCCAATTTAAGGGGTCCTTTTTCAGATTCTTTTGTGTGAATTGATTGAGTTAATTCCTTAATTAACTGATTGATTACCTTGTTTTATGAACTCTAATTTATTCTTTACCTTAATTGTTTTACTTTGCTAAGTGCTATATAAACGCCACTCTAATTTTTCTTTGGGACACGAACACATTCAGACAGATACACACACACACAAAAAAACTCTTGCTCTTATTCAAACTGTTCTTTTACTTGTGTTTGCTACACTGTCTAGTCTGCTAAAAGCCAAGGCTAGACTATTGGGTTCTGCATCCTTTTACCTTCCTGTTTGCTATTTTAGCTGGTGTGTCTCTCCTCCTATTGTCATTCATTATGCTATGAAGTTTAAACCTATGTGTTTTCCTGTCTATTGCTCTACTTATGTGTAGTTAAGTCCATGTCTTTCCTGTGTATTGATTCAATTAACATGACTACTTCTATTTTTTCTGTTGATTTTAATTAGCAATAACTACTTCTGTGTAATTAAACATATGTCTTCCCTGTTTGTTGATCTTAATTAGTATAACTACTTCTGTGTAGTTAAATTCCTGTCTTTCCTGTTTATTGATCCTAACCAGCATATCTATCTCTGTCATTAGGTCCTATTCAGTATGTTATGTAACTTGTCTGTCAACATGCCTTTGCCTGCTTTATGTCACTGTTAATTAGCTTGCCTCAACTCACATGAAATTGTCTTGTCCAACATGTCAATACATTCTAGCATGTTCTTATTTGATCCTGGATACTTATCCACGTGTTTCTCAACTAGCATGCCTTCATGTTTGTCCTATTTTATGTATTCCTGACTTCTATACTCCCAACCCCTGCTACCATTCTCTGTGTAGTTGTTTGATCTTTATTCTGACCCCAGCATGCTATATGCTCACCTAGTGATAAACTAAGCCAATCCTACACAATGTGAAATCTTGTTTAAAGTAACTGTGATCATGTTCTGTCTATTTGCTTGATTGCTGGAATCTTTGTTTGAACTCAAAGTGTTGAAATGACTTTGTTTGTTCCTGTTTATTTCTAAAAAAACAAGTTGTTTTCTTTAAACTAACTCCTATTTTTATGTGCTATTTTCAACTCCTATCCTTAGACTTCTAGGGTCCTGCCCCTCCAGTGTGAGAACTGCCTAGGATTCCATGAGACTCCTCCGAACTCTGACACACTGGAGCAGGCTTTTTCCACACTTGTTCACAAAACTGTTTCTTTAAAAGGGTTTCTGGTGTAAACATTTCCCGGGATTTCTGAGGCCTCTTGGGAACTTTGACGCACCAGATGACCATTTGGTATACTATGAGATACTAGCACACTTTAGATTTGGTTGAACGCCTGGATTTCCAAGTTTACTGTTCGGCCTATCCAGGCTACCTATAGCATAGTAATTTCATTCTGTAATTCGAATAGACTCGGTTAAAATCCCTCAGTCTCTTGGTGAATCCATCTGTATTCACCCATTGTTTGTGAGTATTACCATTTTTTGTGTTTTCATGGCTTCAAATCTCCAGTCTAAAACTCGATTTTTCTACCTCTGTTTAATTTTTGTACAAACCTAACTATTTTTGGCGAAATAGGTTCATATCTCTTTAGATCTGAAGTATTTGGAGTTTTTTTAATAGTTTTTCTTTAAGATTCTTTCATTTTTTACCACTATTATCAACTGATTTCACTTTCCCCCTAAAGTTAGGGTTTTCATTCTCAAAAGGGTTTCTGCAAATGTTTAAGTTCTCAACTCCAGCCTTTCTCCTTTACTGTTCGACTATTTTCTTTGCTTGAGTTTCATCTTTGTGTTTCGATATGCTTAAGGTTTTCCATTATTCGATTATTTATCTCACTGTTCTTGCCCGTTCACTTTGGCTCTGTTAAATTAACTAATTAATTGATTTACGTGGTTAATTAGGGTTTGAAATTGTACCTCTTTTCAAACTGATATCTCTCTGAAAGATTTTTATTTATTCTTTCCTTATATGTGACTCATAATTGGTGCTGCCTTCCTTAATTATGTTACTAGCCTGATTTCTGGGTTTTGATTGTTTTAACCGGCCTACAAATGATCTCTGTATTTATTTGCTTACCTTATTAACCTAAAACTTGGTTGTTAATTGATTCTCCTTAATCTAAGTGATATTTCCCAGACTCTGTCGTATTAATTGATTGGGTTTAGCCCTAATTAACTGGTTGATTGATTTGCATACCTTATTTGTGAACTCTTGATTTTGCTACCTTATTTGTTTACTCTGATGAATGCTATATAAACCTTTCACCATTCTGATTTTCAAGACACAGAAAAACAACACCTACACACATACACCTATGCTTACAAAGACAGGCTGAGACACAAGCTCATTCTTACCAACCTATACTCACACACTTACACCCACACAAATTGAGTTCTTTCTATCACTTTAATTTGCTTCAGTGTCTAGTCGGTTGAAATCCAAGGCTAGACTCTTGGATTCCAATTTCCTTCACCTTCCTATTTTCTATCTCCTTAACCGGTATGCCTCAATTTTTGTTATCATGTTCTATTCTATATGCTATGTAGCCAGTTTACTATAGACATCAACATGCTTCTGTTTTGATATTTGTTTCCTGGCCTTCTCTTTCTCAACTTCTATGCTTCAGTCATTATTCCCTGTGACTTATATGATTAGCTTAATTCGAACCTCGATATGTCCTTTTTATTATATGTTTCTAGTTTAATTTTTAACTAGTATGTTTTAGTCTTTATTACCTCGTTGTCCCACATGTATGTGTAGTTAGTGCTTCAAATTCCGACATGCTTCTGCCAGATATATAGTTCATGTTCTGATTCTTTCATTAGTAGCTATGTCTTAGTTCATGTTATCTTGTTCTGCTTATTGCAACTTCAGTATGTTTTTCTGCTTAATACACGTCTATATGATTCCACCTAGTAATGATTAATAAACTAAGTCAACTTCAGCAATGTGAAACCTTGTTTGATTTCATTGTGACCCTGTTTAGTTATGTTGTGCTTGTAGTCTTGTAACTTGTTTCTATTCAATTTTGAAAATAAAACTTCTTTTCTAAAATTATCCCCTACCCTTATATACTATTTTCAAACTTCTAATCTTAGTTATCTAGGTTCTTACCACCCCTAGTGTGAGCACTGCCTAGGGTCCGTGAGACTCCTCTGAACTCTGACACACTGGGGATGGTCTTCCAATCATGTACAACTATTTATCTGAGAAAGGTTCTGGTGTGAGCATTTCCCGGGGTCCTTGAGGCCCTTGGGAACATTGACACACCAGAAGCCTATTTGTGTATTATGGATGGACTACCTGTGGACATTAGACTTGCTTGCTTGAAGGCCTGGCTTCCGGGTTGATGTTGGGCCTGATAAGGCTCCCTATAGTGTAATGAATAACTTTATGTAATTCATTCATATTGGTCTGTAATAATGGAATAATCATTGTAAAAACAGATACAGTGTTATTAGTAAAAGTTGGGGAGGGATTGTTATATATTTTTGACAGGTTCTGGTAGAAATCATGCCTATAGGTTGTTATGGTGATTGTTTATGTGCATACCATTAGAAATCATGCCCATAGGATCTTGTCTCACCGTTTGAATCTGAAGTTTCATACTTTGCATCCTAGAAATCCTATTTATAGGTCGTTTATCAATTCTGCATAAAGAACCCATGTTTTATGCATATTTTCAAATATCAATGTGCATTAGAGATCATGTATATAGGATCTTATTTGTGTAACTTAATACACTTGCCTGGAAATTTGTTTAAAGTTCCTGCTCACATAGATGTCATGCCTATAGGAGATATAAAACTCAATTTACATATCATGCCTATAGGGTGAAATCAGTTTTCAAACGTAGAAAGCATGTCTATAGGAAATAGATAAATCAGTTTCAGCACCTAGAAATCATGCCTATAGGAATTAATTATTCTTTAAATAAGTAATCATGCCTATAGGAATTAATTAATTCTGTAAATTAGAAATCATGCGTATAGGAATTAACTAATTCTGTAGATTAGAAATCATGCCTATAGGAGTTAACTAATTCTGTAAACTAGAAAGAATGTCTATAGAAAATAAAAAAATCCGTTCTAACACTCAGAAATCATGCCTATAGGAGTTAACTAATTCGGCAAATTAGAAAGCATGCCTATAGGGTCTACGAAATAAAAACCTGCCTGTTAAAATCAGTAACTCGTTTATGTAACTGAACCCCTATTTACCATTATCCTTTGTAACGCCTCATTAATGTCATAATTATTCATTAATGAGTAACCATAGCAGCAGTCGTACGTTATAAGAATCTCCTATATAAGGGAGGGGAAGACATCTTGTAAAGGCATCTAATTCTCAAAATACAATCAACGACGATCTTTGATTTCTGTAATATTGTCTATTATTCATTTTTCCATTATCTTGATTATCAGTAACCCGTATTCATATTAAAATAAGCTTTAGTCAAAGGGTCTAATTCTTTGGTTAAACAAATTAGTTCCGTTACTGGGAACCTGATAATCTTTGCTTACTTTCCAAGTAATATCCTTTGAATTATGTCAAACCCCAACGACAACAGCCAGCAAAGAAGTGGAACCCCAGTTCAGTCACCTTCAGGAACCCCATGTGGTTCAAGGGAACAATCCCCAGAATGATCCAATAAAAACCATGGTAATAATGATCAAAATGTGGAACAAGATCATGTAAAGCAAATGATTGCAGAGTATGTGAGCCAAGCTTTGCAGGAATTTGCGAGAGGATTACCAGCAGCGTTGCCTACACCGCCAATGCCATCTCCCAATAACACCATCACCATGGAAAATCCTCAATCTGGTCTGGCAAAGTCAGGAAGAGGAAATACTCCTAATGAATCTCTCGAAACGAGACCTGGTATATCTAATAACTCAGAATTACAAAATTTACTGTTAACCATGCATAAACAGATGAAGGAGCGGAACGATCACATCGAACAAATTCCTGGTGTACCACATGTTATCAAAGGCATCAATGTTGATAGATATTCTCAACAAACGTGGAATCCTAGTGCGGCACCTTTGCCTATACCCAAAAGGTTTAAAATGCCTGACGTTCCCAAATATGATGGAACAACTAACCCACGCGACCATGTGACTGCTTTCACAACTAGGGTAAAAGGCAACGACTTAACGAAACAAGAGATTGAATCAGTCATTGTCAAAAAATATGGGGAAACACTTACCAAAGGGGCTCTAGCCTGGTATTCTCTTCTCCCTAAAAATTCTATTGACTCTTTTGCTGAGCTTGCAGATTCATGTATAAAAGCACACTCTGGTGCACAAAAAGTTAAGAAGAAAATGGAAGACATATTCAAAATAAAACAAGGAGACACGGAACTACTCCGTGAGTTTGTAGATAGGTTACAACGAGAAAGAATGCAGTTACCCAGGGTATCTGATAATTGGGCAGCCATGGCTTTTGCAAGCAATTTGAACTATAAAAGCTCTGAAGCCACCAAGCGACTTAAGGAGAATCTAAGAGAATTCTCTGCCACAACATGGAACGATGTATATAACAGGTACAGTACTAAACTCAGAATAAAAGAAGATATCATTGCTCGTTCGAGAGATGAAGATCATTCCAGATCCAGACGACCTGAATCAGATAGAAGATCAGGTAAAAACAGGTACGATCCTTACTTAGTACCCTCGGGACGCGATATCCGCCCCTGGTTCGAAAACACTAGGTCGGACTATAGACAACAAGGAAGAGATGTAATCTCATCCTCGTCTAGATCTAGAAAAGATCGAGATGAACAACCTAGAGGTAGTACTCAAATTGGGGATCATACCTTTAACGTAAGTACTATTGAACTTATCTCAATATTGAAGAACATGGGAGACAAGGTCAAATGGCCCAAAGAGATGCGGTCAAATCCAAGTAGAAGAAACCCAGATCACTGCTGTGAATTTCACAATGATCCTGCCCATAAAACTACGGATTGCAGATTTCTATAAGGACAAGTAGAAAACTTGTTAAAACAAGTCTATTTAACAAAATTGTTTAGTGATAAAGGTAAACAGGCATACATGAGGAACATGCAGGAGCCCCCAAAGCCTCTATCTCCAAAACGAACCGTTAACGTAATACATGGCGGTGAAGAAGTAAACAGAGTGATTTGAAAAAGAACATCAAAGTTCAGAATTACACAAGGGAAACGAGCTCGTGGAGAGGAAGATATAACCTTCGATGATACAGATAGCAATGGATTAATTCTTCCGCACAATGATGCTCTAGTAATATCTCTACTTATTCATCACACTAACGTGAAAAGAGTGTTGATTGATCCAGGAAGTTCAGTCAATATCATTTTGCTAAGAGTCGTGGAAGAAATGCTACTGGGGAATCAAGTAATCCCAAAAGCACGATCCATATTCGGGTTTGATAACTCTATGGTTATAACAAAAGGAGAAAATGAGCTTAACACCTATGCTGAGGTGGTGATCAAAAGAGCTAGGTTCCAAGTAATCGATACTCACATGGCTTATAACGTGATCATTAGAAGGCCATGGATCCACGAATCGGGGATACCCTCTACGTTGCATCAGGTAATTAAATTTCCCTCTAAATGGGGGATTCAACGAATGAAAGGAGATCAGCAGACCGTAAAAAATATAAATTATGTGGTACACTACAACGAGAAAATAGAAGTGGAAGAATTACGAGATAAGGAAATCTCCCAAACAGGTAACATCGTCCAAACAGACATGGAAAAAATTACTGCCCAAAAAGGTACGAAAAATATTATTGTTGAAACAGGCACGAAAGAAAATACTTACGAGCAGAAGAGTAAAAGTTACCACGGAAGGTGTACTATACCACACAGATGCGGATTCCAGACTGGACCTCATTCATGAACTGGAGGAAGATGAGCACATCAAAACAACTACGGAGGAGCTCGAAGCTGTTCCGTTATCTGAACAAAAACATGAGAAAAAATATATATAGGCACGAGGCTAAGCCCCACTCAAAGAGGTAAGTTAATTGATTATTTAAAGGCTAACGCAGACTGTTTTGCGTGGTCCCACTCATATATGACAGGCATCCCACCAGAAGTGATGAATCATAAACTTAATGAAGATCTATCCTTCATACTTGTTAAGCAGAAGAAAAGAAAGCGAGGACCATTCAAGAACTAAGTGATCGACGAAGAGGTACAGAAACCCTTGAAGATTGGTTCAATACGGGAGGTAACGTACCCTAACTGGTTGGCAAAAACCATGGTAGTACCTAAAAAGAATGGCAAGTGGAGAGTATGCATAGATTATACTGATTTAAACAAAGCATGCCCCAAGGATTCATTCCCATTGCATCATATAGATCAAATGATTGATGATACCGCAGGTCATGAACTATTAAGCTTTCTAGATGCATATTCTGGTTATAATCATATTAAAATGGATCCTTTAGATGAGGAAAAACCTCATTTATCACGAATAGGGGAACTTATTGTTATAAAGTCATGTGTTTTGGCCTAAAAACGCTGGAGCCACCTATCAAAGGCTAGTGACCAAGATGTTCCAAGAATGTCTGGAAAAAACGATGGAGGTGTACATCGATGACATGTTTGTAAAATCAACACAAGCAAAAGACCATTTCCAGCACCTATCTAGCGCTTTTGATATTTTACGCAGATATAATATGAAGTTGAATCTAGAGAAATGCGCTTTTGGAGTGCAATCAGGAAAATTTTTGGGTTTCCTTGTATCAAATAGAGGAATAGAGGTAAATCCCGTTCAAATTAAAGCCATAGAGGAAATACCTGATGGTTTAACAAATAAAAAGGAGGTTCAAAGATTAACAGGAAGAATAGCAGCTTTGGGGAGGTTTATTTCTAGATCTTCCGAAAAAAGTTTTAAATTCTTTTCAGTTCTCAAAAAACAGAATCAGTTCGAATGGACTGAAGAATGTCAGCAAGCCCTCTAGAACCTGAAGATTTATCTATCGAAACCACCACTGCTTTCAAAGCCAAAATAAGGGGAAAGATTGTACATCTACCTGGCTGCCTCAGAAATTGATGTAAGTGCAGTATTGGTAAGAGAAGAAAAAGGTAAACAATCACCTATCTATTATGTAAGTAAAACTTTGCTAGATGCTGAGACTAGATATCCACCTCTGAAAATGTTATATTTAGCTTTAATAATGGCATCTAGAAAATTACGACCCTATTTTCAATGCCACCCAATCATTGTTGTGACTTCATATCCTTTAAGAAATATTCTTCATAAACAAGAATTATCAGGAAGATTAGCCAAGTGGGACATAGAACTAAGTGAGATTGAGATAATTTATTAGCCTAGGACTGCAATTAAGTCTCAAATACTCGGTGATTTTGTTGCTAACTTTAGTAATGGCATTGCATCAGAAGTAGAAAAGAGTTACAACTCTTTAACGGCGTTAATCTAGGCCTGTGGACCTTGTTCATTGATGGTTCTTCAAATGTAAAAGGTGCTGGCTTAGGCATAGTCTTAATATCACCCACGGGTGAAAAGACAGGACAAGCTATAAAGTGTTATCCTATCACTAACAATGAAGTAGAGTATGAAGATGTTATTACTGTGCTTGAACTTGCACGGGAGCTCTCAATCGAGAAAATTGTGATCAACAGCGACTCCCAACTAGTAGTAGATCAAATACAGGGGAATTACATCGCTCGAGAAACTAGAATGCAACAGTATCTTGAAAAAGCACGAGAGCTCGTGAGACAATTCAAAACATGGAAGGTAGTGCAAATACCTAGAGAGGAAAATGCGGAGGCAGATGCATTAGCTAACCTCGTAGCAGTCACGGAAGTAACAAACAAAGACAATACAATTGTCGTTCAACTATTTCATTCTATAATAGACTAGGACAGGAATGAGGTAACTTTCAACAACCTAACCTGGGACTGGAGAAACAAAATTCTTAATTTTTTGCAGAATGACACCGTACCTGAAGATAGGAAAGTGGCTCAAGCACTACGCTGCAAAGCTGCACGGTACTGCCTTATTCACAACTTACTTTATCGCAAGATGTTCGGAGGACCCCTAGCTAAATGCCTTGGGCCTAACCAAACGGAATTTGTGATGAAAGAAGTCCACGAAGGACATTGTAGAAATCACTCAGGGTCAAGATCCTTAGTGAAAACACTAATCAGAGCCAGATACTATTGGCCTAATATGGAATAAGAAGCCGAGAATTTCATATCCAAATGTGACAGATGCCAAAGGTTTGCTAATAACATGCATCAACCAGCGGAATTATTACATCCAGTAATATCCCCATGGCCTTTCATGAAATGGGGGACGGATATAGTAGGACCTTTACCCATATGAGAGCCCTATAAATGAGTCTTGCCGTCTTTTTCTTTGCCTTAGTTTCGGGACATAGTTAGACCGAAAGGGATTCAAAAGAAGAATAAACGACAGAATGGACAACGAATTTAAACAAAAGGTGTCCCTTTCGGGAAAAGAAAATAAGGACTTATCTGGAGTACATGCGGGCTTTAATGAACATGACATGCCCTTTGGACTGGATGCCTGATCCGTGTAAAGCGCCCGAATCTCAGAGATTCATCACAACTATTACCTCGAGATTGAGAAACCTTGCCCTGGATTGATCTATTGTCCTTTTCGATTAGTGGCGCCCTTTGCGGGTTTTTACCGACTAACCTCTCTCATTTCTCTTCTTACCGTCGCCTTGTAGTGCTTTTTGTGAGTTTTCACTAACAAGACTCTCTCAGTTTCAATTTCTCTACTCATTGTCGCCTTACAGTGCCCATGTTGGTTTTCCCCGATAAGACACTCTCATTTTAATTTCTCTCAACGCTTGTATCTGCTCCGAACAACTGTATCTTCCAATTTTGGACATCTTTGCCGATTGATCAGATAGACTTGAACAGGGGTTTTGGTGAAAAGAATTTGTATTGAATTACAACTTTGGAACCTTTTATGCGCAAATGTCGCTGAACGTAGCATTTGCCCCAGCTTAAACTCTTGGGTAAATGTGAAATTTTTATTTTGGTGTGACTGAACTCCAGGGAGAGGCTGCATACGTATCCTTTCGTAATCAAGTCGAATGTAGTTCAGGAAATTTTTGTTTTTGTTTTTGTTTCTAAGTGATTGATTTTTTTCTTATAAAGACTTCGGGTTCCAAAGAGGGTAATCAAAGAAGAGTAACCGGCTCAAAGGGTTTTCAAAAGGGTTAATGATGTTTGGGTAGCGAGAATGAAAGCCTTCGTCATCCCAACCGGAGAACACTTGCAAATATATAGAGGATCAAACATAGTACCTTTTGACGGAATCTGCATTGACAGCCGTTTCGGGGTCATTTCCTTTGATGTCTCCCAAGTATAACGCTCCTTTTGTTAGCAATTTCCTTATGATGTATGGACATTTCCAGTTTGGGGCGAATTTTCCTTTCGCTTCTTCGTGGTGTGGGAGGATACGTCTTAAAACGAATTTCCCTACCTTGAAGTTCCTAGGTCGCACTTTCTTGTTGTAAGCGCGGGCCATTCTTTGTTGGTATAATTGTTCGTGGCATACTGTGGCCATTCTCTTCTCATCAATCAGAGTTAATTGCTCCAGTCGGGTCTTGACCCACTCATTGTCTTCAATTTCTGCTTCGACAATAACCCGAAGGGAAGGAATTTCAACTTCAGCGGGTATTACGGCTTCACTGTCATAAACCAATAGGTAAGGGGTAACTCCCACCGATGTACGCACGGTCGTGCGGTATCCCAACAATGCAAACGACAACTTTTCATGCCATTGTCTAGATGTTTGAATCATTTTCCTGAGAATTTTCTTGATGTTTTTGTTTGCTGCTTCAACGGCGCCATTTGCTTTGGGCCGGTAAGGGGTTGAGTTGTGGTGTGTTGTCTGGAACTGTTCACACACCTCTCTCATCAAGTTACTGTTAGATTTGTGGCATTGTCGGTAATGATAGTTTTTGGGATACCAAAAAGACAGATGATATTAGTGTGCACGAAATGCACCACCACTTTCTTAGTGACAGCTTTGAACGTGACGGCCCCGACCCATTTCGTGAAATAGTCGATACCAACCAAGATGAATTTGTGCTGGTTTGAGGCCCTTCGCTCGATTGGCCCAATGACATCCATTCCCCAAGCAACAGATGGCCAGGGCGCCGACATAGGATGCAATTCTGAAGGTGGCGCATGGATTAGGTCGCCATGTATTTGACACTTATGGCACTTCCAGACGAAACCGAAAAAATATTTCTCCATGGTCATCCAACAATATCCAGCCCATAAGATTTTCTTTGCGAGGATGTACCCCATTCATGTGGGGTCCGCATACTCCTGAATGGACCTCGCCCATGATCTTTTCGGCTTGTATGGCGTCTACACATCTTACCAGATTTAGATCGGGTGTCCTTTTGTACAGTACTTCCCCACTAAGGAAGAAACATATAGCGAGCCTTCGGATGATTCTCTTTTGGTCTCTGTTTTCCTGCTCGGGATATTCTTTCGATTTCAAAAATATTTTAATATCATGATACCATGGTTGGACATCGGACTCTACTTCGACCGTGTTGCAGTAACCATGTATTTCCTTGCTTTGGATCTCTAATGGGTCTATGCGAAAATTACCTGGATAGGGAAGCATTGCAGATAGGGTGGCCAGGGCATCAGCTAACTCATTGTGGCACCGAGGAATATATCTGAACTCGACGATTTTGAATCGCTTACTAAGATTCTCCACATGCTGTCTGTAGGGAAGGAGTTTAACATCTCGAGTTTCCCAGTCTCCCTGAGCCTGCTTAATGATCAAATCAGAGTCCCCCATTATTAACAACTCTTCTACATCCATGCCAACGACCATGTTCATGCCCATTATACAAGCTTCATATACAGAAGTATTGTTTGTGCATAAGAAACGGCCATGTTCATGCCCATTATACAAGCTTCATATACAGAAGTATTGTTTGTGCATTAAGTATTGCTGGGTAGTGTTGTCCCGCGGGTGAAATCAAGATTGCCCCTATCCCGATACTTTTCACATTGGCTGCCCCGTAGAAGAACATTTTCCAGGTGTCGGTGCCTTCCGAGATTACTTCGATGGAATTGATATCTTCATCCGGAAAATAAGTGCTCACGGGCTGGTATTCATCATCGACCGGATTTTCAACTAGATGATCGGCCAATGCTTGAGTTTTCATAGCCGTGCGAGTGACATAGACAATATCGAATTTTGTGATGATGATTTTCCATTTGGCTAACCTCCCGGCGGGCATTGGCTTTTGGAATATGTACTTCAAAGGATCCAGCCTCGTGATGAGGTAGGTGGTATAAGCCAGCAGATAATGTCTGAGCTTCTGAACCACCCAAGTTAGAGCACAGCAAGTCCTTTCTAACTAAGAAACTTGGCCTCGTAGTTTGTGAACTTCTTACTTAAGTAATAAATGGCTTGCTCTTTCTTTTCGGTTGCATCGTGTTGCCCGAGAACACACCCAAAGGAATTTTCTAGCAGTGTCAGGTATATGAACAAAGGCCTCCCTGGTTCTGGTTGGTCTAACACTGGAGGATTTGACATATATTCTTTGATCTTGTCAAAAATGCCCTGGCACTCGTCTATCCATTCGATGGCCGCATCTTTTTTCAATAGCTTGAATATAGGCTCGTATGTAGAGTTCAACTGAGCGTTGAACCTACTGATGTAATTCAACCTACCCAATAGACTCATGAATTCCTTCTTGGTTCTTGGGGGTGGGAGATCCCAGATAGATTTTATCTTTGTTGGGTCCAGCTCGATGCCCCGTCGACTGACTATAAATCCCAGTAATTTTCCGGATGGAACTCCGAAAGCGCATTTGGCTGGGTTTAACTTCAAATTATATCTGCGCAGGCATTCGAAGAATTTTCTCAAATGATGCACATGGTCATTTTGGGTTCTGGACTTAATGATCACATCATCCACGTACACCTCAATTCCTGATGCATCATGTCGTGCAATATGGTGGTCATGGCCCTCATATAAGTAGCCCCAGCTTTCTTTAAACCAAACGGCATGACCCGGTAACAGTATGTTCCCCGGGGTGTAGTGAAGGTTGTATTTCTACATCTTCTTAATCCATCAACACCTGGTGATATCCGTCATAGCAATAGAAAAAATAACGTACCTCATATTTTGCACAATTTCCCACTAAGATGTGTATGTTTGGCAGCGGAAAATTATCTTTGGGACTGGCTTTATTCAGATCTCGGTAGTCGACACATACTCGGACCTTTCCGTCCTTTTTAGGCACCGGAACCACATTGGCTAGCCAGGTGGTGTATTGGACCACTCGGATTACTCCAGCCTTTAGTTGTTTAGCGACCTCTTCTTTGATCTTGTCACTCATGTCTGTTTTAAATTTCCTCTACTTTTGTTGGACCGGTGGATGACCGGGGTAGGTTGGCAATTTGTTTACCACCAAATCCATACTAAGTCCGGGCATGTCTTCGTAAGACCAAGAAAATACGTCTTTAAATTCTAATAGGAGTTGAATCAAGGCATCTCTAGTCTATTCATCCGCGTGGACGCTTATCATGGTTTCTCGAATCCCTTCTTCACTGCCCAAATTAATGGGTTCCATTTCGTTTAAGTTTGGATTAGGCTTATTCTCGAACTATTCCAATTCTCGATTTATTTCTCTAAAAGCCTCTTCTTCGTCATATTCCATTTCTTGATTCATTATTTCGAATTTAGACGACGTATTAGGATCAGAGCACGAAGTCCGCAAGCATGTCATGTTTTTTAAAGCCGCATTATTAGGACTAGAAAAATAAGAAAAGTAAACAAAAACCAGAAAGGATAGTAGACGATGAAATTTTGATTTCATTTCATTGAATTTGAACATAAGAGGGTTTACATCAAAATTTAAAGGCAAGAATTTAAACCTTGAGTTACACCCTGAAATAACTCATAGTGCAGAAAGGATGGCAAAAGCTGAACTACTGGGACTCCCGCCGGATGGGGAATGGAGTAGCCTCCCAGATTTTCAACTTGGCATCAGGCCCCATATACTGTACTTCGGCAGTGCTGGAGCCCTCTCCTGGTTGGACTATATGGGCCTCATACAACATTTGCCTCATTGCTCCGCATATTTCTTCTATTTCTTCGGCCGTCAAAACCTCTTCTTCGTCCACGTATTTTGGCTTGACAAATGATGCGGTAATGTGTGGGACCGGTTGAGGCAATACCCAACCATTTTTCTTCCATTGGTCATCCCATTATTCATCGTGTGGGGTAGCTTGAAACCCTATGACGAAAAAAAAATTATTGGCAGGCAAAGTGACGGGTTCTTTAATGCCTTGCAAGGACACCCCGAGCCTTTTCCAGGTGTGTACCCATGTTTGATCATGTTGTTGGCGACCATAATTGATGCGTTTTATAGGAAGGGTTGAGGGCATGGGTTTCTTTCCTCATGCTGGTCCGGAACCACAATCTCAAATGCCTGGTAGACTATGTGCTCGCTGCCCTCTCTTGCTTCCAGGCATGGGGCTAATGGGTCCATGTAAATAGATTGCTCGTCTTCCCCATGGACCACGATTTCCTGGTCCTCATATTCGAACT